>ML354924.1:0-88035 GCA_005239505.1 Nicotiana paniculata | reverse complement strand
TAAATCTGGGCCGTTGATCTATTTTGATCAACGACTCAGATTGGTTTGGGGTTGGGCCGGGTATGATATGGTCTGCGCTGGGGTGTTTTGGGCTAGTTTAATTGGGTGAGTTTGGGTATAATTGGGGGCTAGAATTCAAATAAAATGTGGCTAGCTGTTAAATACTCAATTAAAATATTAAATGCTCAATTAAAATTAGTTAAAATAACTAATTATCAGAAGAATGAAATTGGTGATTAAGAAATAAAAATAAAAATGGTTAATCAGTATTTAAAAAATATAAATGACCAATTATTGGATAGAAATAACATAAATATATATGGTTAGGCTATAATTGCAAAATTATTGCAATTATAGCCAAAATGTTCCAATTTGATCGATTGTGAAATAATTTGATCTTAACAAGGCCAAAAATAATGTATTAAGTCAAGGGATGTCTTTAAAATCATTTGTAATGCAATTTACAATTAATTATTAGAGATAAAATACTGGATAAATAGAAATAAATTTATAAAAATATGAGAAAATTATGGAAAAATAACAATGTTATGGAACTTGATTTTGAAGGTGTATATGCAAATTTAAAAATAATTTGAGAAAAAATTGGGTATCAATAGCAGCGCAAATGGCTTGAGTTACTGAAGGATTATGATATTACCATCCTTTATCATCCGGGCAACGCAAATGTAGTGGCGGATGCCTTGAGTAGAAAGGCGGAGAGTATGGGTATTTTGGCATTCATTTCAGCAGAGGAGAGGCCACTAGCTTTGGACATTCAGTCCTTGGCTAACAGACTTGTGAGGTTGGATATTTTAGAGCCTAGCCGAGCCCGGTTTTCACTACTTGAGCAGATCAAGACTCGCAAGTTTGATGATCCGCACTTTTTGGTTCTCCAAGAGATGGTATTTCGGGGTGGTTCCAAGTAGACTACTATTGGCGAAGATGGTTTTTTGCGATTCCAGGGTCATCTGTATGTTCCTAATGTGGATGGTCTGAAGTAAAAGATTCTAAAGGAGGCACACAGTTCTCGGTATTTTATTCATCCAGGTGCTACGAAGATGTATCGTGAGCTGAGGCAACATTACTGGTGGTAGTGGATGAAGAAGAACATAGTTGAGTATGTAGCTAGGTGCCTAAACTGCCAGCAGGTTAAGTATGAGCTCCAGAGGCCAGGTGTCCTACTTCAGCAGATGACTATATCGGAGTGGAAATGAGAGCGCATTACTATGGACTTCGTAGTTGGGTTGCCGCAGACTTTGCGAAAGTTGGTTTCAGTTTGGGTCATTGTCGACAGGTTGACCAAGTCGGCACATTTTATTCCAGTTATGACCACGTATTCTTCAGAGAGGTTGGCTCAGATTTATATTCAAGGGATTGTTCGGTTGCATGGTGTACCTGTTTCTATCATATCGGATAGATGCCCCCAGTTTACTTTGCATTTCTAGAGGGCAGCACAGAGTGAGTCGGGGACCCGTGTAGAGCTCAACACAACCTTTCATCCGCAGACCGATGGGCAGTCGGGACGGATAGTTCATATTTTTAGAGGACATGCTCAGAGCATGTGTGATTGACTTTTAAGGGCAGTGGGATTGTTTCTTGTCTTTGGCCGAGTTTACTTGTAACAACAATTACCAATACAGCATTTGGATGGCTCCATTCGAGGCTTTATATGGTTGGTGATGTCGTTCGCCCATCGGATGGTTTGAGCCTGCCGAGGCCAAGTTATATGGTACAAATTTGGTCAAGGATGCCTTGGAGAAGGTAAAGTTGATTCAGGAGCGACTTCGTACAGCACAGTCCAGACAGAAGAGTTACGCGGATCAAAAAGCACGTGATTTATCATTTATGGTGGGTGAGAAATTTCTCTTGAATGTTTCCCCGATGGAGGTAATCATGAGGTTCGGGAAGAAGGGCAAGTTGAGCCCAAGGTTTATAGGCCCATTTGAGGTGCTGAGACGAGTTGGGGAGGTTTCTTATGAGCTTGCCTTGCCTCCCAGTCTATCGGGAGTTTAGCAGGTTTTCCATGTATCTATGCTCCAGAGGTATCATGCCGACCTGTCATATATGTTAGACTTTAGTACGGTTCAGCTAGATGAGATGTTGGGTTATGAGGAGGATCCAGTTGCCATTGTTGATAGGCAGGTTCGCCAGTTGAGATCCAAGAAATTTTCTACGGTAGACGTTCAGCGGAGGGGCCAACCAGTCGAGAAAGCGACTTGGGAGGCCGAGGAAGACATGCAGAGCATATATCCACACTTATTCAACACTCTAGGTATGATTCTAAATCCGTTCGAGGACGAACGCTTGTTTAAGAGGTGGATAATGTAACGACCCAACTGGTCGTTGTGCCTTCTAGAACCCCGTTCTCCTAAATAAGACTCCTTGTAGCTTTTACTGTTTTGTGACTTGTGGAGATGGTTAGTTTGGGTTGAAAGAGTTCGGGTTGAAATCGGAATACTTGGTTCCTTAGTTTGGCTTTAAAAGGCTAAGTTTGACTTAGGTCAATGTTTTGAGGAAATGACCTCAGAATTGGGATTTGACGGTTCCAATAGGTTTGTATGACAATTTTGGACTTGGGCGTATGTTCGAATCGGATTTGGACGAACCGGGAGCGTTTCAGCGCTTAATAGTGAAAGTTAGCTATTTGAAGGTTTAAAGTTCTTCAAATTTGGTTTGGAGTAGGTTTTGGAGTAATCGAGATCCGTTTGGAATTCCGAGCCTGAGAATAGTTCCGAATGGTGATTTATGACTTTCACGCAAAATTTGGTGTCATTCCGAGTAGTTCAAGTATGATTCAACATGTTCGGAGCAATTTGGAAACTTGAAGTTCATATTTTGATTCAATTAGGTTTTGGGGTGCGATCCTTAGTTTCATTGTTTATTTACGCGTTTCGAGAGTTTGAGCAGGTCCGTATTATGTATATAGACTTATTGGTGCATTTGGATGGGGTTTCGAATGGCTCGGGTGAGTTTTGTACCACCCGAAGCTAAGTTGGAAAAACCAAATTTCCAGTTCTGGCTTCCTTTTTCGCGAACGCGGAAGGACTCTCGCGTTCGCGATGAAGGATTTGGGGAAGCTAGGTAAATTGTTCTTTACATTCGCGAGTAGGGGGTCACATTCATGAAGCTTGGGGATCCCAGGCCTACGCGTTCGTGAATGCGTTCTCGCGTTCCCGTAGAGGGACGGGGCCTGGGAAAGGGTCAGTACATTTTAAAAACGTGAGGCACTTACCGCGTTCGCGAAGAAGGTGTCAGATGTGTTGGGCAGAACGTTTTAAAAACGGGGCTCAGCCATTTTTGATCCCATTTTCTTGATTTTTGGGCGATTTTGGAGCTTCTTTAGAGAGGTACTCACCTAGTAATTTAGAGGTAAGTAAATTTTACCTTTTGTGATATAAATACATAGGTTATGGGTATATTTTAACATGTAAATTGTGGAAAATCATGGGTTAGATGAAAAACCTAAGTTTTGATAAAAATGAGATTTTAACTACGAAAATGGTAATGGAATGGGATGAAAATTGTATACTTGAGTTCTTAAGGTTATTAGTAACGATTTTCTCTGAAAATTTCTTGGAATTCGGGCACGTGGGCCCGGGGTGAATTTTAGGAATTTTTCTAAATTGGGTTGGATAATTACTCTAATAGATAGATTATGAAATTTTAAGCATGTATTGATTAAATTATATAACATTTGGCTAGTTTCGGATTTTTCGGCACCAAATTGAGGCTTTAGCGCGAAACTGTGACCGGTAAGTGAGCTTTGAGGCGAGGTAAGTCTATTGTCTAACCATGTAAGAGGGAATTTACCCCATAAGTGATTTAAATTAATGTTTGTTTCTAATTATGGGGGTTACATACGTACGAGGTGACGAGAGTCCGTGTGTAGATACTATTATGCTTATGTCCAAGTGGTTTTAGGATCCAAATCATGAACTATTGATATATTTTCACCCTACTTCTTAATTAAAGTTCCTAAATTATATTAGAACTAGCTAAAGGATTTTATGAAAAATAGCTAACGAAATTTTTATTATTTTGTGTATTAATCCGTAATAACGTTCAAGCCAAATGCTTATAATGTATCCTCACTTCTTGTGGAGCGGGACGAACACCTCGTAGATATATGCATCTATGGTTCATGTCGCTCGACCCTCAGTAGTGTACACATTATTCTGGATCTGGCCGTACGACCTCAGCATAAATCGTGCTTAAGAATAATAATTACTCGGTACGTTGATGTTTTTATTGCAGCTTGTGAAGATAAATGACTTATTGAAAATTATTAAATTGTGAAAGAATTATTTGCTCCTGCTTTCTAAGGAAAACTTGTTACTATTCACATAACCCGTGTTTACTCAAATATTTCTATCTTAATACTGTTGACCCATAGTAAGTGTCGAAGTCGACCCTTCGTTACTACTTCTTCGTGGTTAGATTTGATACTTACTGGGTATGCGTTGATTTATGTACTCATGCTACACTTGCTGCACTTTTTGTGCAGGATCTGAGACAGATGCAGCAGGCGGTCCTACCGACGCATCCCATATATCCCGAGGCCTAGTGATGAGCTGCCTTTTGAGTCGTTCTGCAGCCCCTAGGGTCTCTCTTTTGTATTTGTGATCCGTATATTTTATGTTCAGACAATACTTAGAATTTTGTATAATCTACTAGATACTCATATACTTCTGACACCATGTCTTGGCACACACACTAGTACAATTATGATTTTGGACTGTTATTTTTGTTATGAACGCACTTAGCTGTTTTGTTTTATTTATTTAAAACCTTTTATTTTCTTAAAATCTTGCAAATAAGGAAAGTTTAATCACTCGGAAACTTATAAATAGAGAAATAATTTGCCTAATTCACTATTTGGCTTGCCTAGCTGTAACGTTGGGCGCCATCACGACTTGTAAGTGAAATTGGATCGTGACATTTGTTACCTTCATTGTTCTATAAAGATTTTCTTTTATACTTTATTTTTTATTTCATATAAAAGACGATGTAATAAATTAAATTAAAATTTATTATTTTTATTAAAAAAAATTAAGTGATAGACTCGTAGACGATGCAATACAATACCCAATAACTAAAGTAAGCTGTAATTTGTGTTGGTTAAAATTATAATATAGACTTTGAATAAATTATTATTTAAATTTTTAAAATAAATTATGTATTTGTCGCTCCTATATAATCATGCAAAAACAAATAAGAATCCATATTTTCGTTGAAAAAACACATTTATAGAAAGGAAAAAACAAAATCTCATCAGGTTGTCCTCATCGAAAACAAAACTATATTAATTATCCACACTATATCAATTTCAAATCTCTAAATATTAAAAATTCGTACCTAGTTTAAGAGGAAATAATAATACAAAAATTTTAGTTTATTTTAAAGTCCTAAATATTCTGAAAGTGTTATAAATAATAATTACCCTAAATATTAGAAAACTATTTGACTATTTGTAAATAGTAAGAAATTAATTAAATAAATATCCCTAAATATAGTGTGAACTCTATTTTAAACTCTACGTAAAAAAAGCCGAATCATCAAGTAGATACAGATATAATAGATATAGATACGGACGTAGATAGATAAATATTTTGATCAAGTAGAAGAAAATCATCTGAACAAAATCCAGGCCAAAGTATTCACCTCGATTTCAGCTGAAAGATCTATGCTTCCTTGATTTATGACGATTAAGTGCAAATCAACATTATTTAAATAAACAGAATTACAGTAGTAAGAATTTTCTGAGTTTGGTTAATCTGGTTCTAAAACAAAAGAGAAAATAGCAGATCATACAACCCAAAGCCAGGTCTTTATTCATCAGTATATATTCAGTACCAATATTATATAGTACTTAGCTTCTCACTTCTCATTTATCACGGTAAGTGTTGGCTGCCATGTTAATACATTCCGAACTCTCCTCTGCTGATTATTATTATTCAAGCTTTTGCCATGATGTTCTTCTTTATTTTCCTTGCTCTCCAATGAAACTGAACAAGAATCTTGCTTACAATCAATCCCAAAAAACCTCACACGACGATTACGATTACGCGCCTTAGTTTTATCACTAGATGACTTGTTCTTGATAATACTGTGTTGTGCCTTAGCTGTATCGTGTGAGGATTGTGAAATGAAAGAAATGTTGGAGTTGATAATTATCCCACTATTTTTCCTGATTCTTCGCCTTAGTTTTTTTAAGGTACGTTGTGGGACAACATAGTATTTTTGGCCAGGGATGAGGATTTCATCTTTGTGTACTACTGAATCCCATGGTTTTCTGAAAACATCAGGTCTAGCTAGAATGAAAGATGGGTATTTGTCCAGAATCCTGGCTGCTGGAGTTGCCATGTAGTAATATTCAACAATTCCACCTGCATGTATGATTTTCAACGCCGATGATCGGATCTCCGAACGTTCAAGCACGGAGAACGAGGCGGATTTAGGCGGACCATGGCGGTCGAGAGAAGGATTAGACCGTTCTAGCATGGAGAACGAGGTGGACTTAGACGGACCATGGCGGCCGACAGAAGGATTAGACCGTTCTAGCATAGAAAACGAGGCGGACTTAGGGGGACCATGGTGGTTGAAAGGAGGATTAGACTGTTCCAGCACGGAGAACGAGGTGGAATTAGGGGGACCATGGTGGTTGAAAGAAGGATTAGACTGTTCCAGCACGGAGAACGAGGCGGAATTAGACGGACCATGGTGGCCGAGAAGAGGATTAGTTCTCCTCTTGGCCACCGTGCTCTGTTTCTTGATACCAAAGAGTTTGTTTAACATTGACTTTAGGGGAGGATTGATTTGTATGAATTTTAACACCTTAGAGACATTAGAATATGAGATTAAATGGTCCGTATGGTTTGAATTATTAAAGGTTCGATGAATTCAAGGAAAGTTATATGCAGATATGTTTGTACTTTTCTACTAAGGTGACGGATTTAATAAGGAATGTTGAAATATTCTTATGATGAAACGTAGAACTTGGCACCTAATTAGGCAGGCAATAGTTTGTTGTTTTGCAGTTGTTTGGATTGATATTCCCTTACTGTGCAATATTAGGATCGAATAGATCAGTTTGTACGTACTTCGACTATTTTAATAGATACTTGCTACATACCATTATTTAGTCCCGCCAAAACTCAGGTAAATAGGAACAAATCATTTACTCTTATTGTTTGTCTCCGGAATTTGAACCTTGATATCTAAAGTTTGAACTCAGTTTATTGACCAATAGGCCACGTTCTTGGGTCGAATAATCCAAAAAACCAATCCATGATCATTGTTTCCCATTTACATTTTTGATAATGTAATATACATTAAGAAGTAACAATGGGAAAAAAATGAGAAGATTGTAACTGCTAAACATTTATTTCACCCTCATGCTCTCTAGAGAAGGCAAACTAGGAAAATTGGACTAACTGAATGTCACACTTTGCTTTTACCGTGCACTAATTACAACAGTAAAAAAAATACAGTACACCCCTTGTAAATGTCAAATTTACTTCAGATGTAAACAGATCAGAAGCAATAGTACAAAAGCAAGATGTATCAAAAGTGCTAGCAAGTTGCAAGGGAAAACTGATTCACAGTTCTTTTGGCCGAAGGTTCGGCATAATCCGTTAGCTTTGGTACGAATCTTGTATTTGTCTTGAAATTTTTTTTGAATTACGTATAAATTAATAATTTAAAATTTAATAACTTAAAATACTTGAATTTCGAACCCATAAACTTTAAATCATAATTTTGCTTTTGTTGCTGGCCCGACCATATCAACTGATATGACATATAAGTGATGAAATAATCGAGATGTGCAAAAATATCAGGCGAGAACATCACGATTATAAAAAATAATTAAATAAAATAAAATAGGAGGATAAACATAACTAAGAGAGAGAAATCAATTAGTTCATGGCCTCCGTGGCAATACAATCTTAAATAAGCAAATTTATTCACAGATATCTCAACTCTCAACTAAGATACAGAAATAAAAAAGATATCTCTTTATTCAGAAAATTTATAATTCCTCTCCACTAGATTGCAAAAGACTTGGCCTTATTCACAGATATCTCTCAGTTTCTTCTTTGCGACTATGCAAAACCACTTAGATTTTCCATGAAATTTGATCAAATACCTTTACTCATCAAATTACGTAATGGTTTGTGTGTATTCAAGTATTAGTTTTCGAACACGCGAGTTGCACGTGTATCCTATATTAATAAATATATCAATTTTAAAAATATTATAATAAGTATGTGATAAACTAAAGAAAAAGAATATAAGAACTTTCTTTAAGTATTCTAAGGAAAGGGATCGCTTGGTCCTTACAAACATTAATTTTTGGCTATGTTTCCATGTCTATTAGTACAAGCTTGAGATAACATTAATATTATTGAAATACGTGCGCACGGGATAAAACGAAACTTATAAGGAAAAAAGTACAAGATCAATATGATGAATGATGATACTATCCAACCGGCTTGGTTGTTGAATGATCAATGATCACTAAATGTTGTCCGAAAATACCAAGGTGAACACCCTTATTTTAAAAATATTATAATAAGTGAGTGATAAACTGAAAAGGAAAAAATGTAAGATCTTTCTTGAAGTATTCTAAGAAAAGGGATCGCTTGGTCCCTATAAACATAAAATTTTGGCTACATTTCCATGTCTATCAGTGAGACAATAATTTCATATTTTAGTACATTAATTACCTTGCATATTGTATGTTTTAATGTTAAATTATACTTTATTTACGTGTAATGAAGTCTATTATATGTGTAGGTGAATTGGAGATGAATGTAGAACAAAAAGAATATTTAAAGTCTAAAGCGTGCTCGAAAACAGTTAAAAAGAAGAAAGAAAGAAGTGAGCAATAGATAAATGAGGAAGCGGACGAAGCACGCTTATGACTCGCGTTAGAGCTGGCTGGGCGAGCCTTTAAAGGTGGGATTATGAATAATGAAACCTTAGTGCGATCCGAGCGAGCAATACTTAATGCCAACTAGCGTAATTCAGGAGTATATGTCTAATAAATTGTGGTAGTTACGTGGGAGAGAATTACAACACTCAGAGTGCTCATAATCGGTAGAGAAGACTTAAGCAAATTTATAGAAAACGTAACGGAAAGAATTCCGACAATAGGGGAAATCATAACCTTAGATCATTCCAATTCTTGTCTACAACCCGTTCTTAGTTAGTTATTAATTATTGCATTTTCATTACGTGATAGTTAGTTAGTAAACATTCAATTTGTTACTTAAATATTTCTGAAGATTGATTGTGTGAAATTGTGCGAGTCTAGTAGCTGTGTTTAATAGGTTAATTCCCTGTGGGATTCGACTGCGAACTTATTAAATAGATTATATTTGCAACGACCGCTTATTCTTTTTTATAAGGTATAGTTGGGCATGATCAAATTTTGGTGTCGTTGTCGGGGATTGAACGGTGTTATTAACTGCAGCTAAAAGAAGTGATAGAATTCTTAGTCTAGTCAATTTTCTTCATTTTAAACCAAATACATTGAAATTATAACGTTTGTAGTCTTGGGTGTTACAGGTGCATGCGTAGATACTACTCAAGAACTGGTGAATTGTTCGAAGCATTATCGGATCCTGGGAAAGTTTCCAAGGCACTGAATCGTGCAAACAAGAAGGGCAAATAACAACAGAACTCAACAGAACAAATCGAACCATACATGGATGACATAATAGAAAATCCAAACAACAACAGAAACTATGCAAATGAACCGAACAATCCGGGTGTGGTGCCTCTTGTGCCATAAGCAGCATTATATGGTTGGGCATAACCCACTGCCGAAAATCTGGCAACTGCAATTGCATTCCCTCAGATACAAGCAGAATCATTTCAAGTCACAAACAACATACTACATTTGTTGCAGAACAAGGCAAATGAATTGAACAATCAGGGTTATGGTGCCTCTAATGCCAGAAGCAGCATTATATGATTGGGCACAACCCACTGTCGAAAATCGGGCAACTGCAATTGCAGTCCCTCAGATACAAGCGGAATCATTTCAAATCACAAATAACATGCTACATTTGTTGCAGAACAAGAGACTGTTCTCAGGGTCGTACATTGAAGATCCTCAGCAGCATCTAAAGAATTTCCTGTCGATATATGTCACGCAAAGGCAACCCAATGTGACACTAAAAGCAATAAAGCTCTTATTGTTTCCATTCTCGGTGGCAGGAGAAGCTCATACTTGGCTTAATTCATTCCCCATAAACTCCATCACTACTTGGGAGGAATTAGTCAAGAAATTTTTGAACAAGTTCTACCCACCCAATAAGACTGCCAAACAAATTGATGATATATTGAGCTTCAGACAGAGACCAACAGAAACACTACAAGAAACGTGGGAGAGGTTCAAGGGTATGCTGGTTAAATGTCCACATCATGGCATTCCAGATCAGATGTTGGGGCAGAGGTTCTACATGGGACTAGCAGACGACTTAAAAGCCAATGTTGATGCTTCAACAGGTGGATCATTTTTGAGCAAATCATTCAGAGAATTCAAGATCTTACTTGATAAAATGGCTCAAAACTCAGGATGGATGACAATGGACTGTACGATCACTCAAGTGGCTTTGAACCCGAACAACTCCATAGTTGAAAATATGGCCACTCAGATGACGCAAATGAGTATCCTCACCAAAAAGATCGATGAATCAAGACATAAGCAGCAGGTACACATAGTTGACGCAACTAATGGGGGCCTATGCATACCATGCATTAACCAACCATATGTATGCTCGTGGAGTGCGGAAGGTGACAACCAGCACTAAAAGATATGAACTATGTGGCCAACTATGGGGGATAGAGGCAAGGTGGTCAGAATTGGGGGCAACAAAATCAACAATATAGACCAGCACATCAGCAGGACAATAGCAGTAACAATCCTGGAGCTATGAGACCATAAGGTCAAGTTGTGCCTTACTAAAGGCAACAGGGTTACAACCAGCAAAATCAGCAGCTAGCTTATCAACAACCTCAACAACAACAAATAGTGAGATAAGATGATGGGTTGTCTGAAATTAAAGGAATAGTGCAACAACTGATTGAGTCCAATGGAAAAATGTAAGAGTGAGTGGAATCACATGAATTAGAAAATAAAGGCATTGAGATTCAATAAGGACAAATTTCAATGGCTCTAAATAATCGTCCCCAAGGGACGTTACCTGTAGATACACAAGTCAGTCAAAAAGAGCAGGGCCCAAAATAGCTTATGGCAGTGAGTCTAAGAAAAGGAAGAGACCTAGATCTAGAGCAAGAAATTGCTCGCGAAAGCCGACCAACTGAAACACTTGTGCCAGTACCCATTGAGATAGATGATTCAACCGGGTTAACTGAGGTGACAGTACAACATGCACAAGATAGCACAAGCAAAGAAAAAGAGGATGCGAAGGAGACTGAGGTAGCACAAGAAACGACAGTAGAAGCAGCACATGAGCAAGATAAAACTCAAATCACAGGAAGGAGGCGACCTCCACCACCATTCCCATAGAGATCGACCAAATATCAGAAGGATGAGCAGTATAAGAAATTCATGGAGATGTTGAAACAAATCCAAGTGAACATTCCACTGATTGATGGTTTGTGGGAGATGCCTGGGTATGCCAAAATGATGAAAGATTTAATGTCTCGCAAATTTGACTTCCAAAACCTGCCCACTGTTACATTAACCCATACGTGTAGTGCAATCGTGATGAGACCCATAGCTGAGAAGTTATCAGACCTAGGAAGTTTCACAATTCCATGCACGACGGGGCAGCTATTGTAACGACCCGCCCTGTCGTTCTGAGAGTTATATCCCCGTTTCCCTCATTTATACTTCTTTATGTATTATACAGCTTTGTTGAGTTGTATTGAGTTGGCAGGCTTGGGTCCGGAGTAGTCTTGGAGTGAAATAAGACACTTAGTCTCTTAGTTAGAAAGCTAAGTTAGAAAAATCAACCGGAAGTTGACTTATGAGTAACCCGAATCGGATTTGGATTTTCATGATTCAGTTAGCTTCGTTGGGTGATTATAGACTTAGGAGTGTGTCTGGAATGTAATTTGGAGGTACGTGGTAGAGTTAGGCTTGAATTGGCGAAAGTTAAAAATTTGGCGATTTTGGTCGGTAGTGAAAAATTAGGTATCGGGGTCGGAATGGAATTCTGGAAGTTGGAGTAGGTTTGTAGTGTCATTTGTGAAGTGTGTGCAAAATTTGAGGTCATTCGGACGTAGTTCGATAGGTTTCGGCGTCATTGGCGAATTTTGAAAGTTTAGAAGTTCTTAGGCTTGAATCCAAGGTTGATTTGGTGTTTTGGGTGTTCTGGAGGTTCAAATAATTTCGGGTAGTGATATATGACTTCTTGGAATTATTGGTTGAGTTCCCGAGGCCTCGGGTGAGTTTCACATAGGTTTGGGTTGTGTTGCGCTCGTTTTTCTTATGTTTCGATGCCGTTTCTTCAAGCATAAATGATTTCATATTGAAAAAATGAGCTCCGATTTCTTTTTTGATTGAATAATTATATCTGTATCGTAATTACGGACCCATCGCCAAAAAAATCGTTGATTTGGACATCGTATGAGGATTTTATGGTCATTTTACTAAGAATTAGGTTGCTAGATTTTTTAGATTAATTACGAAATTACCATTAACGACGTATTTAAAAATCTGCACTATTTGCAAATATTGAAACCAACATATCCCCTTCATTATAAGGTCAAATAGAGTGATTCAAAAGCCTAACTTGAGTAGAATTTCACAAGAAATCCACTGGAGGCATAAAAAGCAATTTCAGGATCGTTTGGAACGAGAAACGAGGAAGAATAGCCGGCAGAAAAAAAATATATAAAACAAGAGCTTGTTCAATTGGTCATATTTTGAGTTGGGGAGCTCGAATTTGGGCGATTTTAACCATAGGGATTGGGGTAAGTGTTCCCTACTCGGTTTTGGTTATATTTCATGAATCCATCTTTGTTTATTGTGATTTGCTTGATGATTTCAAAGTGAAATTGGGGGAGTTAGGGTTTGAGTTTTGGAGAGTTTGAGGTGAGGATTTAAGGGACCAAACAGAGTCTGATTTTGACGAATTTTATATGTTAGACTCGGGATAGGACGAGGTTTATTATTCTGCTAATTTTGATTGGTTTCCGAGATGTGGGATCAGGGGTCGGGGGCCAGGTTTTGACCGATTCCGGATTTTTGGCATATTTTGTAGTTTTTATTGTGGAATTAAATTCTTTAGCCTATGTTGATAGTAGTATTCTGATTTTGGTTAGATTTGGAGCTTTGGATACCGAGTCCAGAGACGAGGGCATCCGGGAGTAGGATTTTTACGTGGTTAAGGTAAGTAATAATTTTAACTCTGGCTCTGAGGGTATAAACCCGGAGATTCTATATCATGGGATTGTGTGGAGTGATACCCACGGTAGGTGACGGGCGTGTGGTTGTGCACCACGAGGGATTGAGACTTGGTCCATCCCGTGAGGCTGTGAGGCCTAATAGCTATTATCTGTGGTTATGTGTTTACTTGTTGTTGAACTTGTTTGCCTTCATGTTAGAGATTATGTTTAGGCTTTATTCATGCTCACGTTATTTTTACTCAGTCATAGAAATTATTGTACATGTTTACCTCAATCTTTATTATTTTGTTGATATGTTGTGATACTTGATGTGTGCTGTGTCCCCTTATTTGTGGTGCATTGTGAGGCTGGAGAGGTACATGAATGAGTGAGGTCGAGGGCCTAGTTGTGAGGATATTAATACCATAGCGCGTGAGCTGGCCGCGTAATACGTGAGCTGACCTTGCGGGTCCATGTATTGATATTATGGCACGCGAGTTGTCCGTGCTTAGTGCTTGGGCTTTGGGAGCCCCACCGGAGTCTGTACACACCCCAGTGAGCGCAGAGTTTTGAGTGTATTGAGTGTTGAGTGCTGAGCGATGGAGTGACATTGGTGTGAGGTTGCATTTACTTTTGTTGTTGCTGCATTTACCTGTTAATTTCTTTATGGCATTTGTTGGTTTTATGGAATTTACATGTTTATTCATGTTTATTGTAAATTGTGAAAATAAATAATTGGACTATTTTGCTTAGATTGTCATTACTCCTCAGTTCCTTAGTTATTTCTGTTACTAATGAGCCAATTGTACTCATACTACACTCTGCACTTTATGTGCAGATCCAGGTGAGTTAAAGCGCGATGATCGTTGAGTTCAGGCCGACTATCTTTGGAGACTACAAGGTAGCTGCTAGCGTCTGCAAGACCTTATTACTCCGTTTATCATTTTCTTCTTTTGGACCGTATTGACAGTTAGACAGTTATATATCCTAGTTCATAGTTTTAGACGCTCATGACTTAGTCACACCCCGATGTATGGGGCTCGTTTCCGTACTTTATATTAATTATATTTAGAGTCGATTTAGTTTTTGAAAATTTCAAATATTGGATATGTTTATTAAATAATTATAATCGATTTAGTAGTAATGTTTTGGGAAATAGGCTTGCTTTGTAACACGATAGGCGCCATCACGACATGGTTAGATTTGGGTCGTGACAAGTTGGTATTAGAGCCTAGGTTACATAGGTCTCACGAGTCATGAGCAGGTTTAGTAGAGTCTTGCAGATTACTACGGAGAAGTTTGTACTTATCTTCGAGAGGCTGCATAACCTTTAGGAAAACTTCACATTCTTGGATTCGTATAGTGCGGTATTTATTCAGCTGGAAGTGTAACTCTTTGAATTCCTTCTGCGCATTCATATGTGCACATGAGTGCCCCGTATCAGTTGTGCATCGACAGCTTGTGATTCCTTGGATGAGGTGCGAGATGTGATTTATGTGTATTGATGTTGGGCCAGTCTGTAGGACTTGAGGCCGAATTTTGACTGTAGCTTGAGCACTGAGGTGTTGATTGTGTGAGCGCGTGCTTGTGGACTTATATGTCCGGTAATGTCCCTATTAGTGGAAATGGTGGCTGGATGGATACGTGATGAGTATGATGTGACCACGAGATGAGTTCATATAATTTGAATGTGACGAGAAGGCATTGCTGAAGGTTTCACCTAAATGAGACTCCAGGTAACGTTTGTTTAAGAGGGGGAGGATGTAACGACCCGGGGTTTTGAGAGTTATAGTCCTGTTTCCTCCATTTATGCTTCTTTATGTATTATTCAGATGTGTTGAGTTGTATCGAGTTGGTAGGCTTGGGTCCAGAGTAGTCTTGGAGTGAAATGAGACACTTAGTCTCTTAGTTAGAAAGCTAAGTTAGAAAAGTCAACTAAAAGTTGACTTATAAGTAAACGAACTCGGATTTGGATTTTTATGATTCAGTTAGCTTTGTTGAGTGACTTTAGACTTAGGAGTGTGTCCGGAATGTAATTTGGAGGTCCGTGGTAGAATTAGGCTTGAGTTGGTGAAAGTTGGAAATTTGGTGATTTTGGTTGACAGTGGAAAATTAGGTATCAGGGTCGGAATGAAATTTCGGAAGTTAGAGTAGGTTCCTAGTCTCATTTGTGACGTGTGTTCAAAATTTTAGGTCATTCGGACGTGGTTCGAAAGGTTTCGGCGTCGTTGGCGAATTTTGGAAGTTCAGAAGTTCTTAGGCTTGAATCCGAGGTTGATTTGGTGTTTTGGTGTTGTTTTGGGTGTTCCGGAGGTTCGACTAAGTTCGGGTAGTGATATATGACTTTTTGGAATTATTGTTTGAGGTCCCGAGGGCCTCGGGTGAGTTTCAGATAGGTTTGGGTTGTGTTGCACTCGTTTTTCTTATGTTTCGACGTCGTTTCTTCAAGCATAAATGATATCATATTGAACAAATGAGCTCCGATTTCTTTTTGATTGAATCATTAGATCCGCATCGTAATTATGGACCCGTAGCAAAAAGAATCGTTGAATTTGGACATCGTATGAGGATTTTATGGTCATTTTACTAAGAATTAGGTTGTTAGACTTTTCAGATTATTTACGAAATTGTTACTGACGGCGTATTTAAAAATCTGCACTATTTGCAAATATTGAAACCAACATATCTTCTTCATTATAAAGTCAAATAGAGTGATTCAAAAGCCTATCTTAACTAGGAATTTACACGGAATCCATTGGAGGCATAAAAACTGAGTTTCGGGATCATTTGGCACGAGAAACGAGACAGAATAGCTAGCAGAAAAAAATATATAAAATAAGGGTTTGTTCAATTGGTCATATTTTGAGTTGGGGAGCTCAGATTTGGGTGATTTTGGAGGATATTTTAAACTTAGTGATTGGGGTAAGTGTTCTCTACTCGATTTTGGTTATATTTCATGAATCCATCTTTATTTTTGGGATTTGATTGATGATTTCAAAGTGAAATTGAGGGAGTTAGGGCTTGAGTTTTGGAGAGTTTGAGGTGAGTATTTAAGGGACTAAACAGAGTCTGATTTTGACGAATTTTATATGGTTAGACTCGGGAGAGGATGAGGTTTATTATTCTGCCAATTTTGACTGGTTCCGAGACGTGGGCCCGGGGGCCAAATTTTGGCTGATTTCGGATTTCTGGCATATTTTATAGTTTTTATTGTGGAATTCGATTCTTTAGCCTATGTTGATAGTAGTATTCTGATTTGGCTAGATTTGGAGCTTTTGGAGACCGAGTGCAGAGACAAGGCCATCCCGGAGTAGGATTTTTACGCAGTTAAGGTAAGTAACAGTTTTAACTCTGGCTTTGAGGGTATAAACCCGGAGATTCGATATCATGTGATTGTGTGGAAGTGATACCCACGCTAGGTGACAGGTGTGTGGGTGTACACCGCGAGGGATTGAGACTTGGTCCATCCTGTGAGGCTGTAAGGCTTAATAGCTATTATCTGTGGTTATGTGTTTACTTGTTGTTGAACTTGTTTGCCTTCATGTTAGAGATCATGTTTAGGCTTTATTCATGCTCACGATATATATACTCAGTCATAGAAATTATTGTGCATGTCTACCTTAGTCTTTATTATTTTACTGATATGTTGTGATACTTGATGTGGGTTGTTTCTCTTTATTTGTGGTGCATTGTGAGGCTGGAGAGGTACATGACTGAGTGAGGTCGAGGGCCTGGTTGTGAGGATATTAATACCATAGCGCGTGAGCTGTCTGCGTAGCATGTGAGCTGACCGTGTGGGTCCATGTATTGATACCATAGCGCGTGAGTTGTCCGTGTAGAACGTGAGCTGACCGTGCGAATCCAGATATTGATATTATGGCACGTGAGCTGTCCGTGCTTAGCGCTGGGTCTTTGTGAGCCCCTTCGGAGTCTGTACACACCCTAGTGAGTAGAGTGTTGAGTGTTGAGCGTTGAGTGCTGAGTGCGGGTGCTGAGTGATGTAGTGACATTGCTGTGAGGTTGAATGTACTTTTGCTATTGCTACATTTACCTGTTAATTTCTTTGTGGCATTTGTTGGTTTTATGGAATTTACGTGTTTATTCATGTTTATTGTAAATTGTGAAAATAAATAATTGGACTATTTTGCTTAGCTCGTAACTACTACTCAGTTGCTTAGTTATTTTTGTTACTACTGAGTCAGTTATACTCAAACTACACCATGCACTTTATGCGTAGATCCAGGTGAGTTAGAGCGCGGCGATTGTTGAGTTCAGGCCGACTATCTTTGGAGACTGCAAGGTAGCTGCTAGCGTCCACAGGACCTTGTTACTCTTTTTATTATTTTCTTCTTTTGGACCGTATTGACAGTTGGATAGTTATATATCCTAGTTCATAGTTTTAGACGCTCATGACTTAGTGACACCCCGATGTATGGGACTCGTTCCCGTACTTTATATTAATTATATTTAGAGTCGATTTAGTTTATAAGATTTCAAATATTGGATATGTTTATTAAATTATTATAATCGATTTATTAGTAATATTTTGGGAAATAGGCTTGCCTTGTAACACGATAGGCGTCATCATGACATGGTTAGATTTGGGTCGTGATAGCTATGCTTTTGCTAAAGCATTGTGTGATTTGGGGGCAAGAATAAGCTTGATGCCCTTGGATATCTACAAAATGTTAGACATTGGAAGAGCAAGACCCACATCCATGTTACTACAGCTAGCCGATCGGACAGTGAAAAGGCCATCAGGTATCCTTATGATGTATTAGTGCAGGTTGGGAAGTTTGTGTATTAGCAAATTTTGTCATTCTGGACTGCCAGGTGATGAGGAGATTCCCATAATTTTGGGAAGACCATTCTCGGCCACTGGGAGAGCTTTAATTGATTATGAAACAGGAGAGCTAAAAATGAGACTAAATGATGAAGAAATAACATTCAATGTGCAGAAATTCATGCGGCGACCAAGTGAATTTGCTAACTACTCTCTAATAGAAGTTGTGGATGTTATTTTGGAGGAGGAAGATGAGACTTTGAACTTAAAGACCCTCTAGTAGCCTGTCCCATGAACTTAGATGAAGTAAATGGAAAGGACTTGGCGGAGTGGGTGCTGGCTCTTGAAGGCCAAGGGTTTTTGAAAAGAGAGCTCGCATTTGAGCCTTTGCACTTAAAAGAAAGAAAGACTTCTCCAGCTAAGCCATCGATAGAAGAGCCACCAAAGTTGGAACTGAAGCCGCTACCACCTCATCTCAGGTATGCTTTCTTGGGACCTAACTCAACTTTACCTGTTATTATCTCATATGGCTTGTTAGATGTGCAGGAAGAACAAATTTTGCAGGTACTGATAGAGTGCAAACCTGCAATTGGTTGGACAATTGCAGACATTAAGGGAATCAACTCGGCCTTCTATATGCATAAGATTTTACTGGAAGATGGACACAAACCTTCCAAATAACATCAAAGAAGGATGAACCCCAACATGAAGGAAGTTGTGAAAAAGGAGGTGATAAAGTGGTTAGATGCAGGGATCATTTTTCCTATCTTCGACAGCAACTGGATCAACCCAGTCCAATGTGTGCCAAAGAAAGATGGAATAACTGTAGTGCAAAATGTAAACAACAAGTTGATATCGACAAGAACATTCACGGGATGACAAATTTGTATGGACTACAGAAGATTGAACAAGGCCACCCAAAAAGACCACTTTCCCTTGCCATTCATTGATCAAATGCTAGACAAATTGACTGAGAGGTCCCACTTTTGTTTTCTGGATGGATACTCGAGGTATAATCAGATCTCTATTGCCACGTAAGATAGAGAGAAAACGTTATTCACCTGTCCATATAGCGTCTACGCTTTTCGTAGAATGTCGTTCGGCCTTTGCAATGCACCCGCCATATTTCAAAGGTGCATGATGGGCATCTTCACAGATATGGAGGACATAATAAAGGTCTTTATGGATGATTTTTCAGTGATGAGAGACTCATTCGATGATTACGTAAAGAATCTGAAAAGAGTGCTGAAAAGATGTGTGGAGACTAATCTGGTGATCAACTAGGAAAAGTGTCATTTCATGGTACATGAAGGTATAATATTGGGGCACCTATTTTCAAGTAAGAGCATTGAGGTAGATCGTGCAAAAGTTGATGTGATAGAAAAGCTTCCACCACCCACTTCCGTCAAAGCAATAAGAAGTTTCCTAGGCCACGCCAGTTTCTATAGATGGTTTATAAAAGATTTTTCCAAAGTTGCTAAACCCTTGTGTAAAATGCTTGAAAAATTATGATGATTGCAGGGTAGCGTTTGAGGAGTTGAAGAATAAAATAGTGACTGCACCAATCATAGTGGCCCCCGACTGGGGGCAACCTTTCGAGCTGATGTGTGACGCAAGCAGCTATGCTATGGGAGCAGTTCTTGGGCAGTGAAAAGATAAAGTCATGCATCCGATCTACTATGCAAGTAGAACACTGAGCGACGCCCAACTGAACTACACAGTGATAGAGAAAGAGATGCTAGTTGTGGTGTTCGCATTCGATATATTCAGGTCATACCTGATAGGCTCAAATGTAATTTTTTACACTGACCATGCTGCCCTCAGGTACCTAATTGAGAAGGAGTCAAAACCGCGCCTAATTAGATGGGTGCTACTGCTACAAGAGTTCGGCTTGGAAATCTGGGACCGAAAGGAACAGAAAACCAAGTCGTTGATCATCTGTCCAGGCTCGAAGGAGCGGAAATGAAGGTTGAGGTGGAGGATATCATGGAGACTTTCATGGATGAACAACTCTTAGAGACGAGCCTCGATGCTACACCATGGTATGGAGATATTACAAACTACTTGGCAAGCGGTATTGTTCCTTATGACTTATCTTCTATGCAAAAGAAAAAGTTTTTTTCGTGATTGTCGCATGTATTTCTAGGATGAACCATACTTGTTTAGGATTTGTTTTGATAAAATGATCCGGAGATGCATTCCGGAGATAGACCATTCTTCTATTTTGCAGGCATGTCATGCTTCACCGTATGGAGGACATTTTGTGGGTGTAAGGACAATGGCTAAAGTGTTGGAGTCAGGTTTTTATTGGCCGATGATGTTTAAAGATACATACTTCTAGGTGAAAAATTATGATGAGTGCCAACGGAGGGGAATATTTCCCATCGTTATGAGATGCCCATGAACCCAACCCAAGAGGTAGAAGTGTTTTATGGGACCATTTGTCAGTTCATACAATAACAAGTATATACTTGTTGTGATGGACTATGTCTCGAAATGAGTAGAAGTCGTGGAACTTCCAACAAATGATGCGAAGGCAGTTATTGGTTTTCTGAGAAAGAACATCTTCACCCGATTTGGCACTCCAAGAGCTATCATCAGTGATGGGGTACCCACTTCTGCAACCTTTGAAAAGCTGTTGGAGAAATATGGCATTCGCCATAAAGTTGCTACTCCGGATCACCCACAAACGATCGGGAAAGTCGAGGTGTCAAATAGATAAATCTAGAGTGTTTTGACCAAACTGTAAATGATACTCAGACTAATTGGGCGAGAAAATTGGATGATGCGCTATGGGCTTACCGCATTGCATTCAAAACTCCGATTGGTATGTCGTCTTATAAATTGGTGTTGGAAAGGCATGTCACTTGCCGGGGGATTTAGAGCATAAAGCTTTGCGGGCGTTGTGACAATTAAATCTAGACGTGGAGGCTGCAACTAGTAGAGTCGCATAGATGCATGAACTTGATGAGTTTCGGTGCCATGCTTTTGAGAGTACAAGGTTATACAAGGAAAGAATGAAACTGGTGCACAACAAAAATATTCTTGCGCGAAATTTTAAGCCGGGAGACAGAGTATTATTATTCAATTCAAGATTGAGGTTGTTTCTGGGAAAATTGAAGTCAAGATAGTTAGGACCATTTCGTGTGCTAGAGATTCACCCCATCGGAGCTGTAGAGATTACTGCGGAAATGAGTCTCGCAAGTTGAGAGTAAATGGGAACAAGTTAAAACATTACTTGGGCATTGATGACACGAAAGTAGTGTAACTGACTCATTTGCTAGAGCCACCAATGATGAGCGAACCTTAAATTGATTGCCTGCACTGTGTCGCGACGTTAAATCAGGTGCTTCATCGGAGGCAACCCATTATAATGTTATATTTGCCATGTCGTGACGTTAACTAAGGCACTCATTGGGAGGCAACCCAATTCCTAGTTGACTTTTAGTGTAGTTAGAATTTTTCCTTTCGTTTTTAGGTACTAACATGTTTGCAGGTGATTTTGGCAAGGCGTACACTGCATTGCGCGTCGCCTGGTCCACATTAAGCTAGGCCAGATGTTAGGCCTTATGTGGCATAAAAGAAGTCTGGCGTAGGAGCTCGCCTTGCAAGGGATAAGGTGAGGTGCATCATGCGTTAGACCTCACGCCGCAAGGGAAAAGGCGAGATGCATCAGGCGTTAAGCCTCGCGCCATAAGCCCCCAAGTTCATGTTGGAGCTCGCCTCACGAGGGGTAAGCAAGGCAACACACACGCATCGCCAGGTAAGTAAAATTTCTGGTTTATTTAAATTTTCCCTTATTTCTTTTAACCCCTCCCTTAAAAAACCCCTAACTTAAACTCCCAAACCCCATGCTTAAAGAGACTGCGCGTGCCTAGAGAGAGAAGCTCTGACGATTTTAGGCGATTCTGAGGCGACTAGAGAGAGAAAGCTCAATCATGGACACGCTGGCCACTTCCCAGCCTTCAATGGAGGTTGGGCAGTTATCTTCAACCCCTAAACCAATCCCCCAAACACCTGCAAACCCTACAAACATCCAAAACTATTCAAAAATCCTCTAGCCCCAAACATTAAATGCTCCCATGCACGTAAACCCCTTAAACCTAAAACCAGTCTAATTTTTACATGGAGAACCAATGGTGAGATGGAAGAAATCAGAGGTTTAACACTCGATAGTGCAATAAGGACTGCATCTAGCAGTTCTGGGCAAGTTTTTATATGGAAAACCAATGATCCAAGAGTTGAGGAAGGCAATACCAATCGGTGTGAACTTAAAAGATCATGTTCGATAGGTTTGATTGAAAATAATCATGTATTGATCAAATTATCGTTAATGAAGGATTATATACACTTATTATCCAACCCAGCATTCTATTTGAAGGCTCAATGGGAGTTTTGGCAGATGAGGTGCAATAAATGGAGTCCATGGTGGTCTCCAGATGTTAAAACACCTATTTCTATTATTTGGATCTCTTTCCAGGACTTGCCTCCTAACTTCTTTGGTAAGGATTTTGTCTTCTCACTTGCTAATTTAGTAGGAAGGCCATTGCATGTCGATTTAGCTACTCAAAATGGCACAAGACCTAGTTGTCCTAAGGTTAAAGTGGGCGTAAATCTTCTTGCTACACTGCCTCAAAGAATCAAGATAATAGAGGAAGCTGATGAAACTGGACCTGAAGAGTCTAAATGGATCAAGATAAAGTATGATTACATTCCAAAGTATTGCAAGACATTTAATAAACAAGTCCATAATGAAGGTGAATGCTGGGTAATTCACCTAGAATTGCATAAGAAATTCAATGATGAAAGTGATGATCAAGACAAAGGGAAGGCAATAGTGGTGAGTAGTGATGCAATTGGGACTGTTGCAAATGTTTCTAAGGTGTTGTCAAGTGGAAAAGTTTTGGGGAAACCAATCCCTAACCTAGCAAAGAAGGAATGGATGCAAAAAAGAAATAATAAGTACCAAAGAGATAAAAATGGGCTTATCATTGAAGCTGCTAAGGAAACAGAAGGTGACAAATTAAAATGTAAAACTAAAGAAGATGGAATAGTTACCAAGAACTCATTTGATATATTGGAAGTGGAGGAATCAGATAAGGCAATTTTGAGGATCACTGATGGTAAGGGTGAAGAAAATAGCAAGGGGAAAAGGAATTAACAAGATAAGAATCAATCTATAAAAGAACAGGAGAAGGAAAATTTGACAAAATCCGGAAATACTAATCCTATTCCTAATGCCAATGGGGTTAGGGCAACTGGGAAGGAAAGAACTCCTAATCCTAAAGGGGAATGGATTGTTCAGCCTCAAGATCCAATATGTGTGAAGCAATAAGCTGTGGAAAAGGTCTTGGAAAAGGAAAAGAGTGGGAATCATTCTCCCACTCCTACTGGGAAAGGATCTAAGGCAGCTATAAAAGAAGCTGGAGAAGGAATTGCTGAAGGTTTGAATAGTTCAGCTCCTAGCCTTAATGGTAATGGGGGTGATGTGGAAGCTAAGAAGGAAAGGACAGTGGATTGGGTGCTTAGAAGGTTCAATGCAGCTCCTGAAGACATTCATGTCACTACCAACTATTCATGTCAAGAAATACCTACTCAAATAGTTGGAGGTAAATCACAAGATTTGACAACTTCTAAGAATTTAATTGATGAAAGGAAGGCTTGGGGTGTTGAAGCTGAGGAAGAGGAGAGCACTAATGCAACAAAGAATGAAGAAAGCAAGGTACAATATGGTGAAGCCCAAGACATAAGAGAAGCTGAATTGGTAACCTTAGCTACAGTAAACCTTAACCCTAGCTGCCCAGAAATTAGGGTTGAGGGTAGTTCGAGTTCTAAGATTAAGAAATAAAAACCATAAGTTGAAGGGGATAGATGTACATCTAAGGAAGCTGGAGATCAAGGTGGATTAGCACAATTATCATTGAGCAACAAGAAAGACAATGGAACAGTAAACCCTAGCAAAACTAGGGAGGTTTTGTCATTTGCTGATGGTGTTCCAGTGTATGCATTGGAGAAGGGACTTGATGAGGATGTTAATATGAAGGTTAGGGATGATACAATGAGTTTAGACCAAAAAACAGGCAATGGTAAGGGGGGATGATCTTAATGGAACAGTGTTTTCTTGGCAGACTGCTACAATATTTCCTGTACTGGGCAATGTTTATGAACAACAGTTCAAATTGTTGCAAGCTGTTGTTACTTCTATGGAGCATAACAAGGGGAATGAAGAACTGGGTGATCAGTTTAAAGTGCAAGATGATCAAGCAATTGTACCAAGTCCTATTGGAGAATTAGAGGCAGTACCAATGCCTTGTGAGTCTGGCACTGAGCAAATCATGAAATTACATATTAATGTGCCATTGAAAACTCCTTTGTAGACCTTACATGATATTATCACACATAATGTGGTTCCTGTGGATGAAGAATAGTGAGGCAGCATCAAAATGAAGATGATGATGACAATGAGTCTATTGCCAGAAATTTCCAACAAGTTATGAGGGAGGCAGACCTATTTTATAGAGCTAGTGCAAAGAGGGGCAAGAAGACAAAGAAGCAAACTTAACAACCTCAACTACCTACAAGAACAATGCCCGGGAGGGCACTATCCCAGTCTAAATGATGATCAAAACACTTCTATGGAACATTAGGTCTGTGAACACTCAACAGGCCTTTCCTAGGGTGATCAATATGAATAGGGAACATAATTTTTGTCTAATTTCATTGATGGAACCTTTTCGGATTCATTAATAGATATAGAAGAAGGTTGAATATGGAGATTGCTTATGCAAATATTAATGGGAAAATTTGGTTGTTCTTTGATGCACTGGTGGAATGGGAACTAGTGGAGGATACTGAGCAACAAGTGATTGTGAAAGTGTTTCACTTTGACTTGTGGCAACACATGATGATGACATTTGTTTATGCTAAAATGTTCAGCCTTTGAGAGGTTAGAATTGTGGGATTATTTGTATTATCTAGCAAGTGATATGGAGATGCCTTGGCTTGTGGGGGGACTTTAATGTGGTTATGAATGAAGATGAGAAGATAGGGGGACTGCCAGTACACCCTCCTGAATATGAAGACTTTGCTTTTTGTGTTAACTCATGTGGATTGTTTGATCAAGGGTACATGGGGAGTCCTTTTACATGGTGGAATGGGAGACCTAATGCAGAATGTATATTCAAGAGGTTGGATAGAATTTTTGTGAATTTGTATTTCCAAAATATGCTACCAACCATTGAAGTGGAGCATCTAATTAGAACTGGGTCAGATCATGAACCTTTGCTAATGACATGTGGGGAGAAGACTACTAACTTTGTCAAGCCATTCAGGTTCTTGAATTTTTGGACCATGCATGCTACATTTCTGGATGTGGTGAAACAGAACTGGGAAGTTGATTTCATTGGTGATCCTTATTTGATGTTCAAGCAAAAGCTCAAGAAGGTGAAGGCAACTCTATCAAAGTGGAGTAGGGAGACCTTTGGTGATATTTCCAAGCAATTGGCTATCTTGGAAGACATTTTTAGGGTGGAGGAGATGCTGTTTGAAGAGGAGCCTACAATTGAGAATAGGATAGTTCTCTAAAAAGACCAATCAGAACTGAAGAAGTATTTGAGCATTGAGGAGCAATATTGGAAACAAAAAGCTGGGATGACATGGTTTGCTGAGGGTGATAGGAACACTAGTTTTTTCCACAATCATGTCATGGCAAGATGAAGAAGTTGCAATTGAAGAGGATCCAAACTGGAAATGGGGCATGGGTTGAATATCTAGATCAATTGGCTAGTGTTGCAGTGGACTTCTATAAAAGGCAGTTCACAAATGAAGGTGATGCTACTAATTTCACTTTGCTAGATAATGTACCTTCTATGGTGACATTGGAGAAAACTTTTGAGTTGAGTAGAATGTCGACACTTGAAGAAGTTAAAGCAACAATGTATGAGCTTAGTAGGGAGAGTGCTAGTGGTCTTGATGGATTTACTTTGTTATTCTATTAAACATGCTGGGATGTTATTGGTATTGACATACACAACATGGTACTACATTTTTAAGGAGGAGCTGCATTGCCTAAGTCTATCACTCACACTAACCTAGTATTGCTGCCAAAGAAGACTAGAGCGGAGACATTTTCTGACCTAAGGCCTATTAGTTTGAGCAACTTCATCAACAAGGTCTTGTCTAGGGTGTTACATGATAGATTGGAGAGATTTCTGCCTTCCCTAATCTCTCCAAATCAATCCGGATTTGTGAAGGGTAGGAGTATATTTGAGAACATTTTACTGATTCAAGAGATAGTGACTGATATAAGGTTAAGGGGAAAGCCATCTAATGTGGTGATTAAGCTTGACATGGCTAAGGCTTATGACAGGGTTTCATGAAAGTATTTGTTACATGTGCTAAGGAAGATGGGATTCTCATAACACTTCATCAACATGGTGTGGATTTTGGTGTCAAATAATTGGTATTCAATGTTGGTGAATGGGTAGTCTTCAGGGTTCTTCAAGTCTACTAGAGGTGTGAAGCAAGGGGATCCTCTATCTCCAGCATTTTTATATTGTCAGCTGAGGTTCTCTCAAGATCATTGAACAAGCTTTTTGATGATAAAACATTTGTGGGGTTTGGGATGCCTAAGTGGTCTGATCCTCTTAACCACTTGTCATATGCTGATGATACAGTGTTGGAGAGTTATGAGAAGGTGTCAGGGTAGATGATCAACAAAGCTAAGAGTTCATACTACATGCATTCTAAGGTGGCTCATTGATTATTTCAAGTAGTGTGGGATATCACTGGATTTGCAAGAGGTAAGTTCCCTTTCACATATCTTGGATGCCCTATTTTCTCTACTAGGAGGAGGAAGGAATAAAATGAAGATCTTATCAAGAAAGTTGAATCTAAGCTACATTCATGGAAAGGCAAGTTACTCTCATTTGGTGGGAAAACAACACTAATCTCCAGTGTTGGATCCACCAAACAACATACTGGAGCACCTTTATAAGCTATTTGCTAGATTCATTTGGAGTACAAAGGAAGAAGGAAGGAGCAGGCATTGGTCTTTATGGAAGAATCTATGTCTGCCTAAGGAAGAAGGGGGGCTAGGTTTTAGGTCTCTTCATGATATTTCATGGGCCTTGTTTGCTAAGCTATGGTAGAGGTTTAGGACTACAAAGTCTTTGTGGTCCAACTCAATGTGAAATAAGTATTTCAAGTAGGAATTACCAATAGTGGTGCAGTTTAGAGAAGGGTCTCATGTCTGGAGACAAATGTTGAATGCTAGGGAAGAAGTTGAACATGAGATCCTATGGGAGATGAAGAGTGGAGCAACTAACATATGGCATGAAAATTGGATTGGATTGGGAGCACTATATCATGTACTTCCTGAAGATTTTCCTATCAATGAAGACCTTTAAGAAGTGGCAGAATTGAGGTAAGGAGAAGCATGGAATGATCAGTTGCTTGACCATACTTTCAATGAAGAGATTGCTGAACATATTAGGTCCAATTTGCATTATGAAGGCATTGAGGAATATTGGAATAGATCATACTGGATGCCAACTCCCTTTGGAAAATTCAGCGTCACCAGTGCTTGGCAAATTCTAAGGCATAGGGTTGATCCTCATCAAGAATTCAAGCTAATGTGGGTAAAAGGTTTGCCATTCAAGATATCTTTCTTCTTATGGAGATTGTAGAGGAAGGAAATAACCATTGATGATATGTGGAGGAGGCAAGGGCAAATGATGATGTCTAGATGTTGGTGTTGTCAGCAGACTCAAGAGGAGACTATAGAGCACATATTTGTAACAAGTCGTACTGCCTCAAAGTTGTGGAACATGCTCATGGGAGCTGCTGGAATTACTGTCCCTTTGATTCAATTGAAGCAAGTTATAAGGCATTGGTGGAATTTGCAATGTTGTCCTAAGTTGAAGCCATTGTTCTAGGAAATTCCAGCTATCATCACTTGGGAGTTATGGAAAAAAAGAAATGCAGGAACATGGAGGTTCAGTGTCCATAAATAGGGTGATTCATGGAGTAAATAGGACATTGTATCAATTGGCAAGGGTGAGGTATGCTTGGCTGCCTAATATTCCATTATTATGGCCAGATATGATCCAGTACTTTGAAGGTTACAAACTTATATTGATCTCAAGGAGAGTAACATGGCAGCTTCCTCCTTATGGTTGGTACAAGTGAAATACTGATGGGGCATCAAAGGGCAACCCTGGCCCTAGTTCACTAGGTTTTTGTGTGAGGAATGATGAAGGGGATTTTGTGTATGCAAGGGCAGTAGATTTGGGGGTGACTACTAATGTGATTGCTGAAGCAAAGGCAATAGCTCAAGGGTTGGAATATTATGTGGAGCATGATCTTCACCCTCTCATTTTGGAGACTGATTCATTGGTGATGAAGAAGGTGATTAAAGGTGAATGGGATCCACCATGGGCAATTTCACCAGAAGTGAAGAGAATTAAGGAGATAAGTGACAACTTCAATGTGATCTTTCAACATTGTGTTTTATTTTGTAGGTACATCTGAGTTTCACTCATTCTCGGAACTCCCTTGTATAGGAGAAGGTTAATAAATCTTGAAAAGTCACAAACTCCTAATCTTAGGGTTAGGGTAGCTAAGAGAAGAGCCCCAGACTAATGACTACACATGGTTTGATTCTGCACTTGCCTGCTTGTCTCTTGTGCTTTGTATCCTGTATGCTATTAGTGTATTGTCCAGTGGTATTAACATGTTTACATGCTCATTATGGAGGTGCCTTGATGGTGTAAAATATCTTTCTTATAAGCAGGTTATGGTTAGTGTATCAATACTTAACTCTGAATTGTCCAGATGTTAATCATAAGTTTAAGGACATAGTTTATATAGGTTATTGTTACCCTCAAGGTTTCAAGGTCCCTAAAATTGTGCTGGAAATATGGTTGATACTACATCATAACTTGGATCCAAAGGCTTCTTCAGTATGATGTGTATTTATGTGTACTGTCAGGATGTTATTCAGTGGTATTGGTGTGGTTATATGCCTATTCTGGAGACATACTGGCGGTGCATATTGCTTCCGTAAAGTGAGGTCATGTGTCATGAGTTCTGGAGAGCTTCGGCAGCACCTATTCTCTCATAAGTTCATCATGTTTAGTGAGTACAATCCTTTCCTTCCTCTTGTTATCGTGAAGAAGTATTACTGGTCTGCAGTTTATGAAGGTGCCCTTATATTTGTTGACATGCTTTGTATTGTCATGACATTAGCCAGTGGTACTGGCATGCTATCATGCCCATACTGGAAGTGGTATCGCAGTGCAGGCATAAGTCTCCTTATTCTAGAGTGTGCACCTTTCATAAGGTCTATATTTGTGCTTTGGTTTAGCTCATCATATGCATGAAACAAAGATATTCTAGATTTATTGATCATAAATCATATATACTTCATGGAGAGTTGGTCATTCCTAGTAGATGGAGTTTGTTGGAGATTCATGTTAGCCTTGTCCTTTGGAAAGCAAAACTTGGCGCCTGGTGAGAGCTTTAGAGGTGCTACATTGAGGTTTTTCACTTGGCTACTGGATCCATAATCCATCTCATGTGGGGAGTCGACTAATTCATTATGTGTAATAACTAGCTTATCTCTTGTTATTTGCTTTAGGTCTACTCTAACTTAACATTTTTGAGGTTTGTGGTGCCAATTTGTAAACATTGGATCCTTATTTTTATTTATTTATATATTAGCCACTAGGCAGCCTGCATAATGGTATATTTTTTTTTTTAAAAAACCCCACTGCTCACAAAACACACCCTCACACACTTATGCAAAACACTGCCAAACCCTCCCCCTCACAACACCATTGAATACAAGCAATCTTCTGCTATTTCCTTCACTTGCAACAACAATTCAAAGGCAAATTCCTCCTCTTAAACATCTAAGGTATGATTTCTGTCTCCTTTCTTTGGCAATTTCAAGTTGGGTGAATGCATGAAATTTGACACAAATTTTGGGGTTGTTCTTCATTGTAATAATGTGTTTGTGTGTCCCAAACCCATAAACCCACAAGAATGGTGTTGCTATTGTGTGAATAAGTGGTAGTACTGAACTCCCAAGTCGATTTGGGAGGGTGAGGCAATCCCTCACCCCTAGAAGAACTCCCATGGCACTAGTGCATGCTAAGTGTTTGTTATAATTCCTCAAAGGGATTCTTTCTCCCTATTGGAGCCCGAGTCTCCGGGATTATAAGACTAGTGCTATGTAGTCGTGCACCACTTTAAAATCTTAAGTGTGGGGTGGCTCAATGGTATCTCGATGCTTCGAAATTGGAGGAAGAACCCATGTGTCATTTCTTGATTCTCATGCTAAGAAAATATGAGGTGAAGTCTGAGTAACCTCAAAAATTATTGCAAATCATATGTTAAACTCTTAAGTGTGGGGTGGCAAGACCATGTGTTCAATTTTGTAATGCAACTTAAATTGATTAATGCTTACTTGTGTTGGAACGAATATCCCTCCAAGAAAAGACACCGGTAAAGGAAAGGCCACATCCACTGCNGGGGGGGGGGGGGGGGGGAGCTACTTCTAGTCAAAGTGAAGGACTGCAAGCTGTGGCAGCTATAACAGCCACGCATCCATAACCGTAAGGACAACGAGAGTTTGGAATCAAAAGCATACCCCCACATACTACGGATTGGTACAAACCCTGTAGGCCAAAACATGTACATCCATAAGCTGCTATTTATGGGCGTCGTTTGCAAGCTAAGTACCCGGCAATTTGGAGAGGCATCCATGATTTGGGGTTGAGTTATATTTTCAAAAATAAGGGGTATATAAACCTCAGTATGGTTAGGGAATTCTATGCTAGGTTTGATCCAAAGGATGCTGAACAGTTGGTGCCGCTTCGTGGACGGTTGATAGATTTTTCAGCCATGGTAATATGTAATATCTTAGGTGCTCCGGATGTTCCTTAGGAGCCATTGGGGCTACTTCATCTCCCGTCCTACATATCGAGAGCTGAGACACACTCTTTGTGGTGTCAATTCTACGGCAGCATGGGTCCGAGATAAAAAAAACAAATCGGCACAGGAAATTCTCCTAGAAGAAGATGAGGGCGGAGGCTCAAGTATAGCTGAAACTGATTAATACACGGCTCCTACCTTTAAATAATGACATGTTTATTATCTGTGAGAGGACGTTTGTGCTCCATTTCCTCATGACAGGTCAGAGGGTGGATGTGGCTCATTTGATCCGCTACCAGATGTCTCTAGTAATAACTAGTAAGAGGATCGATCAAATGCCATTTGCTAAAATGTTGACTCAGTGCTTGAGACATGAAGGGATTGAGGAGGAGCCAGATTTCGACCACATCATTGATCAGGCCCTACGACAAATGGACATTACTAGCGTCTGGGTGAAGGAAGAGACTGCCATGCCACGAGTGATAGGTACGGAGCGCAATGCTCGTGATGATGGTTCTATGGCACATTTATATGGGATGATGAATTTGCAGTTGCGGATAGGGTGACGGCCGACCACGAAAGAGGAGAGGACCATATTGGATGAACGGTTCCTGCTCAATGCTCATGCTCAGCACCTGGTTGGGCTTAGTGATGGATACAGACTCCCAAATGATGAGGATGTCAACACACCTGAGTAGTCCGAGGCTGAGCTGGAGCAGTCATATGATGAGGATGATAATTATGAGGAGGAGGAAGTACAATATGAAGAGTGGGCAGTATCAGAGGATGAGGACGATGATGCAACTTGACTAGGGAGTTTTTCTTACACCCTACTCATTTATTTCTTGTTTTGTCAGTTGTGTATGCACTGTGGACATTGCATGAAATAAGTGTGGGGTGGGGACTTGTAACTATTAGTTTTGTTTTAGTTATTTGTTTTTAGTTAGTGTCGTCTTAGTTTTTTTTTAGAAAAAAAATATATAAAAAAAAATAGAAAAATTGGACTCTTCCCGATGATGGATCTCCTAGTCAGTTTTCTTGAGGGAAGTAAGTCTAAAGACAAAAAAAAACAAAAAAAGGATTCTCTTATAGATAGTGTAGTAATTCCTCCTTGGTTTTTCTTGTGGTTCCACGGTTCTTTTCCAAGGGTTTTATTTGAATCGGGTGGAGTTAATTTTAATTTTTAGGAGTAGAAACCACAAGGCTATGAATTGAATTGCAGCGATATCTCTTGACTTTGTTATTCTTTGAAAATAATTAGTACTTTGGTTGTGATGCTTAGGGTCAGTTTTGACTCTAGTATAAATACCTTAAATCGTAGATTCTTAAATTTGCTTAACTACTTTGACTAGAGTGTCGTGATAAATCAATCCTGAGTGAGTTATGTGCTATGTCTGTGTGAGGTTTATATGTATTCTGTTCATTTCCCTTAATGTCTAGAACTTTCCTTGTGTGTGTGCAAAGCGAAATAGTAGTCTTGTTCAGTCTGGGATGTGATATAGGTGTTTATTTGTTGAGCTATATATATATAGTTTACCCGCCCAAATATTATGTAATGTAGTTAACCCCTTTGAGCCTATAATCTTGTTTCTTTGGTAACCACATTACAAGACTTACCCCTTTGTTGGAATCGACCATATATTTGAACCTTGTCACCTCTCATGAGCACTTGAATGTGATGAATTATGAAAAAGTTAAAGTGTGGGGCGGTAGGTTGGCTTTTGAGTGGAACAAATGAAATGAGGAGAAATGTGCACTATTTTGAAAAAGTAAAAAAAAGATGTCAATAAAAGCCACTTGAAGAAAATAACAATAATAATAATAATAATAATAATAATAATAATAATAATAATAATAATAATAATAATAATAATAGTAATAATAATAATAATAATGATGATAATAATAATAATAATATTTGTATTTTATGAAAAATAATTCTTGATGGTAGTGACTAGTGATATACTTGTGCTTAAAGAAGTATGCGGTAATATAAATTGAAGTGAAGGTGGAATTTTGATTTTATATAAGTATGAGCTGTAGTATTAAAGTGTATGTATTAAAGTGCTTAAGGGAGATGTAATCACTCATATCCAAATGTATCCTACCCGATCCGCAGCCTACAATACAACCAATTAAAGTCCTACTTGATTTTAGACTGAACGAGCTCGATTAGTAGAGTATTACACTACGGGCAAGCCTATGGTGCATCATTTGTGGAATATGAATGTTATATCTGAGAGCGAGTGAATTTTTCCTATCTTGAGTTCCTACGTTCTTAAAATTCATTATGTGTGGAACTAAGCTCTTTGTTGGGTGAGGGCATGTGATTCATAAAGGAAAGGTAATGTTATTGACCTCCATGTTAGAGTAAGTAAGTGAATTATGAATAAGGCATGGTATTTGTGAGTCAAATCTTGCACTTTATATGCTTTAATGTTAAACTACACATTATTTGCGCGTAATGGAGTCTATTTTATGTGTAGATGAATTGGAGATGAATGTAGAGCAAAATGAATATTTAAAGTCTAAAGCGTGCTCGGAAACAGTTGAAAAGAAGAAAGAAAGAAGTGATCAATGGATAAATGAGGAAGCTGGCGAAGCAAGCTTATGACTCGCATTAGAGATGGTTGGGCGAGCCTTTGAGCTCGCTGGAGCAGGCTACGCGAGGGAGGAGGCGAGGTCCATTTCGCGTGGAGCCTCTCAAGGCAAGGTCTGAGGCGCGCTTACTCCGGATTTTGAAGGCTTATTTCGTCTTCTGGTTTGACTAGGACTTGGCCTATGTCATTTAGGTGTTTTCCTACACATATAAATAGGAATAAAACACCATTTTTGGGAGAGTTTTTGCAACGGGAGGCAAGAATAGCACGTGGAACAACTGTTGACAGTTAGAATAATCGATTTCTACATCCTTTTATCCTTACTTTGTAAATTAATTATGCAAATTATTTGGGATATTGTTACTATGAGTATGAGTAGCTAAACTCTTAATCTAGGGTTTTGATAAAACCTATTGGAGGATGATTTTCCTATTATGTTAATATAGATTTGCCGTAGTATTTTCTTTATTTGTTCAACTACGTTATTATTGTGGTTGATTGAAGAGCTCTCAATCGACTATGCCTATTTAGTGTGTATTATTCGGGAGAGAGTGCATATTTAGGTAGTTGTTGAACAACATCACTCCTAACGTATATGAGAGATCCATACGGAGGGTTTAAATGTGTGATTAGAAATAACGAAACCTTGGTGCGATCCGAGTGAACCGTACTTAATTCGAGCTAGCGTAATTCGGGAGAATATGTCTAGTAAATTGTGGTAGTTACTGGGGAGAGAATTACGGTGCTCAGAGTGCTCATGATCGGTAGAGAAGACTTAGGCAAATTTATAAAAAATCGTAGCGGAAAGGATTCCAACAATAGGAGAAATAGTTAACCTTAGATCATTCCAATTCTTGTCTACAACCTGTTCGTAGTTAGTTATCAATTATTGCGTTTTCATTACGTGATAGTTAGTTAGTAAACATTCAATTTGTTACTTAAATATTGCTGAAGATTGATTGTGTGAAATTGTGCGAGTCTAGTAGCTGTGTTTAATAGGTTAATTCTCTTTGAGATTTGACTCCGAACTTATTAACCGAATTATATATGCAACGATCGCTTAGTCCCTTTTATAAGACATAGTTGAGCATGATCAATACACGCTTTTGAAATAACGTTAATATTATTAAACACGTGTGTGCGGGATAAAACGAAACTTACAAGGAGAAAATTGCAAGTTCAATATGATGAATGATGATACTATCCAGCCGGCTTGGTCGTTCAATTATAAAGAAGATTATTAAATGTTGTCTAAAAATACCAAGGTGAACACCCTTATTTAGTTAGATAGGTATAATTACCTTAATTCTTTTGTTATGAGGTGCATATGATAGTACCTCAATGTGTATCTGTTTCAACTATTACGAAATTTGAGTAAAAACAAAAGTTTTAGCATTATATTTAGTCTACCATTGATGAGTTTTAAAATAGATACAACAATACAACAACAACAACAAACCCAATATGATCCCAACAGGTGGTGTTTGGGGAGGGTAGTCTGTATGAACACTTTACCCCTACTTAGTGAAGGTAGAAAGACTGTTTCCAATAGACCCTATGCTAAGGAAACAAGGAAGGATGAAAGAAGGAAGAAAGAAGAAAGAGAAAAGAAAAAGGGAGAGATAAAGACACCAAAATAGATAGAACAATACATCTAAAATTTGAACTATATATACCGTCCAAAACAATTTTGAATTTTAAAATAGATAGAAAAAAACAATAACTAACAAATGAAGGTCATTCTGGCTTTGATTATTTATGCCTAATTGTTTTTGGACTAATAACATAAACTAATTCGATGTATTTAAAACATCATAGAGGGTAAGACATTTCAACCAGAGCCCGTTAAACAAACTTTAGTCCGAGATGATTTTTGTCAATCTAGAAATCGACTAAAAGAACTTAATTACATTTATTGTTTAAGCATATTATCTTAATTTATTTTCTCAATAATCAAACCAAATGCGATAGTAAAATTTGACCTTAAAATACCTTGGCTGAAATATGTCAATGTGCACATTATTCACCGTAAGGTGGTAATATTTTAGTCATTCTTATATTGTACAGGAACTTATGGTAACTATTATCGATCATCATTACTCCTCCTCTTTCATCAACCATCTTTTTATATACTAATTCAAATCCCGTTGGAAATTGTAGATATAAAATCACCAACCCTACAAACTTTGCAATCTACTAAATCCTAAAACAAAGTGTGATGACCTGGCCGGTCATCTCGAGAGTTGTAACCATGTTTTTCCATTTTCTACTTATATTATGTTTTACAACTGTTATATGATTTACCGGGTTGGTTGGTTCAAGTCCGGAGTGATGTCAGAGTGAATTGAGACACTTAGTCTCTTAATTGGAAGCTTAAGTTGGAAAAGTCGTCCAGATGTCGACTTATATGTAAACGACCTTGGATTTGAACTTGGATGGTTTTGTTAGGTCCGTTGACTTAGGAGCGCGTCCGGAATATGATATGGAGGCCCGTAGTAGAATTAGGCTTGAATTGGCGAAAGTTAAAATTTTTCCGAATTTAACCGGCAGTGTAGAATTTGATATTGGGGTCGGATTTGATTTCCTGGAATTGAAGTAGGTTCGTGGTGTAATTTATGACTAGTGCAAAGTTTGAGGTCAATTGGATGTGGTTTGATATATTTTGGTGTCGTTTGTGGAATTTGGAAGTTCAGAAGTTCATTAGGCTAGAATCTGCCGTGTTTTCGTTATTGTTTGGGGTGATTCGAGAGTTCGACTAAGTTCGTATGGTGTTTTAGGACTTGTTGGTATTTTTGGTAGAAGTTCCCGGGGGGCCTCGGATGGATTTCGGGTTGTTAAAGGACTAGTTTTTGGACTTGATAGATTGCAGAATTGCTGGTGTTTCAGTTGTTGGTTTTCTCTTATGCAATCGTGTAAGCTTGTTTGGGGGCAATGGCATTTTACCCTTTGCGTTTGCGAGTTAGGGGACGCGATCGCATAAATTAGTTAGGCTGTGCATCGCGAACACGTGGGCTAGGCCGCGTTTGCGGAGAGGAAGTGAAGCAACAGTGGAGTTCAAATGTTGTTCTTCGCGGTCGTGTGAGAACGGACGCAATCGTGTAGGTGTGAGCAGCCAGTGGTTCGCGATCGTTAATGAGATGACACTTTCGCGTAGCATTTTTTTTAACGGTTGGAATTTTGTTCTACGCGATCGTATGAGATTCTCCACGATCACGTAGTGTGAGCACCTGGCCAGAATATAAAAATTCCAAATACGAGGTTTGCCATTTTTATCAAAAATTGAGTTTGAGAGCACGAATTTGGACGAGATTTTGAGAGATTTTCAGAGACATAGATTAGGTAATGATTCTACACTTCATTTTGGTTATATCCCACTAATATATCGTTAATTACATCTTTAATTTCGGATTTAGGGTTGAAATATTGGGAAAAATGGGAAGAAGTTCTTCAACTAAAATTTTGAGTTTGTAAGGCGATTTGAGATCGGATTCGAGTAATTCTTAAAAGGTTGAACTCGTGAGTGGATGGGCTTCCATATTTTGTGACTTTTTTTTGGATTTCGAGATGTGGACCCGCGGGGCCGCGTTGAGCCTATTTCGGATATTGGCTTATAATTTCGTGTTTTCTTATGAAATTGATTCCTTTAGCCTATATTGATGATATCGTACTGTTTGTGGCTAGATCGGGGGTATTTGGAGGCGGATTTGAAGGGCAAAGGCATTTCTACGTAGGATTTTGCGCAGTTGAGGTAAGTAACAGTCTTAAATTTGGTCTTGTGGGTATGAAACCGCAAAACTTGGTATCATATGATTATTTCAAGGTGACGCACATGCTAAGTGACGGGCATGTGGGCGTGCACCGTGGTGGGTTGTGAATTGGTTCGTCCCAAGAGACTGTAAAGTCGAACAACCTATTGTTTATTACATGTTTCCTTTGTCTTCTAGGAATTTGACTGCCGTTCATGTTAGAAACCATGTGGACATATGATATCACTGTTAGGACCCGTAGCGGCCGTATACTTGTTGAATTGACTACTAATTGATGTCTTGTACTCAGTCATAGTCTTACTTGTGTACCATATCTCCGTTTCATCTTGTTTCTTGTTAATACTTGTTATTATCTCTGTTTGGGCTGAATTGTATGATTTCTATGAGCCTAAGAAACTGGAGAGATTAGTGATTAAGATGAGGCCTGAGTGCCGAGCTGTGAGTTATGTGAGTTTATATGGATCGGGTTGCACGCCACAACGAACCTGAGGTGTGAAATGTATATGGACCGGGTTGCACGCTGCAATGAGCCTTATGTCTATTTATGGATTGTGGATCGGGTTTCACCCCACAACGAGATTGGATCGGGCTGCACACTGTAGCGATATAGCGCTTGGGCTGAAGTGTGATGATCCAAAAGGTCATGTTGTGTAACTTAGCAAAAACTATGTTCCGAGGCGTGCACAGCCCAAGCGCGTAGCCGGGAAGTCTTTATATGGAAATGTGTTGAACAGTTGAATTTATGATAATTAATGGAATAAAGTTGACTTTGGTCAACATTTTTGGTAAACGGACCCAAACCCGTGATCTTACGGTCTCCGAGGGTCCGTAGGAAAATATGGGACATAGCGTATGCCCGGAATCGAATTCTGAGGTCCCAAGCCCGAGAAATGAATTTTAAAAGAAAATTATTTTCTGAAAATAAGAAAGACTTTTGAAAATGAACTTTGATGTGAAATATGTGGTACCTGGCCCGTATTATGGTTCCGATGCTCGGAACAAGTTCAATATGTGTTATGTGAGTTATTTTTAAAATTTGGAAAGAATCAGACTTGGTTTGACGTATTTCGGATCAAAATCGGAATAATTAAGCCTTATGAAGTTTTAAGAAAATTCTATAAGTTTTGAGGTTTAATTCCATGTTTTTGTTGATATTTTGGTGATTTAAATGCTTGAATAAGTCCGTAGGGTGATTTGGGATTCGTGTGTATTTTTGGTTTTGAGCCTTGAGGGCTCGGGTGAGTTTCGGGTAGGTAACGGGGTGTAAAAAGACTTAGAATTTCTGGTGTAAAAGTCCATATCTGGTGTCTAGTGTTGTTCAGTGCAATCGCAGGCCTAGCTCCACGAACGCATAGTGTATTTGGGAGGGGAGGGTTCTGTGACTCTATGCGATCGCATAGTTGCTTCCGCGATCGCATATAGTATAGGCGGTCTGGGGTAGGGGCTGGTAGCATTTCTCTGTGGTTGCACCATAACTTCCGCGATCGCAGACGTACGGGTCAGGCTCTTCTGCGATCGCACCCTTCCGTCTGCGGTCGCATAGTAGGAATTTCTACAGCTTTGCGATCGCAGCCCTTCTTCCGTGATCGCAGAGAACAAAATTGCCTAGTTATTTTCTTAAGTCAAAAACAAAATGTTATTTCGGGATTTCCACTTCTTCATCAATTCCTTCTTCTCCAAAACCCCATTGACGACCCCCAAGCTAGATTCCCTCCATAACCACTTGGGTAAGTGATCATAGCATCAATTTCTTTCACTTTCTTTCCCTAATCACTAGAATCTAGGCCTAAAATCCTAAAATCAAAGTAGAAATTAGGGGTTTTGGGTAGAGTTAGGGTTTATGGGATTTTGCGTAATTCAACCTGAATTTGGGGTCGGATTTCAAAACAAATCATATATTTGAACTCGTGGGGGTATGGGTGATCGGGTTTTGGTCGGAGCCTCGTGTTTGGACCAAGCGGACCCGGGGTCAAATTTTGGTATTTTTGGAAGAATGCTAGGAAATGGATAATTAGGCTATGAGATCAATTTATTGAGTCATTATTGATATACCTATGTTAATTATGTCTAGATATTGTTGTTCCGGAGTTGAATTCAAAAGGAAAATGCGGTGTTAGAGGTCTTGATTGCTATTTTTGGACCCGAGGTAAGTGTCTTGCCTAACTTTGGTGAGGGAATAGGTATTGTATGCTATGTGTTAAGTGTTTATCATGTTCAATGCATAGGTGAGGTGACGAGTACCTATGCATTGTGTGTCAAGCATGCCCGTGAGTCTATTTTCGATAAAAACCTTATTACTACTTTCATGTTCGTTATAATATGCAATTGTCTCTACTTGGAAGTTGATTATTGTTGAAAACTCTGGTTGATGAACTCATGAAGTATTGGTTCGATTGAGAACACAATTGTAAAGGATATATTTGAAATGATTGGTTATAGCTGAGACCCTTGCCGGGCAATCGTTATGATATTGACTGATAATTTTCCCTTGTCGGGTGATTTGAATTGTATTTCCACTATGCTGCATTTCCTTGCCATTGATATCGTCATTGTTTTGGTGAGGAAGAGTGTAAAGCACGAATGGTGATGCCCTACCATGATTTACATTGATTACATCATAATTTGCATAGTGAGGAAGAGAGTAAAAGCACGAAGGGTGATGTCGTGCCGATTGATTACTATATATGCTCAAGGGGACATTTCGTGCCGTGATTGTGATGTTCTATGCACGTGGCCGTGCCATGTTTATGTTTTTTATGCATGAGGGGACATTCCGCGCCATGTTGATGATATATATATTCATGAGGGGACATTCCATGCCGTGATTGTGATGTTTTATGCACGAGGGGACACTCCGTGCCATGTTTATGTTGTTTATGCACGAGGGGCTATTCTGTGCCTTATTTTATATTGTTAAGCACGAGGGGCCATGCCATGCCGTTTCTTTTCACAGATTAATTTGTGTTGTCAATCCCCGTTGTTATTTTCGGATATTTAAGGCTGTTGTTTTCGTTTCCGTCATTTCATTATTTGCTATCTCTTACCCCCAGCATGTTCTTCCCCGTAATTGTATTCTTTTTTAGTTTCTACTATACTATTGAACTGCACAGATACAATTTGTTGTCGTGTCCTAGCCTCGTCACTACTTCACCGAGGTTAGGCTCGGCACTTACTCAGTACATGGGGTCAGTTGTACTGATGCTACACCTGCACTTCATTATGTTGTGCAGATTACTCAGCCGGACCCATGGGACATTGCTAGTGGGAGTGTCCTTCAGTCTATCCCAGACGACACCGAGGTAGTTCCGCATGGCGTTCGTGGATCTCGGCGTCCCTGTCTATCTTTCATCTTGTCTTTCACGTGTTTTCTAGACAGGTACATCATTTTATTTTCAAACTGTTGTTTTAGTCAAATCTTAGACTAGTTCGTGAGGTTGTGACTCCACTTCTGGGTTGTACTTAAAGGGGATTTTTGCGTTATTAGCTATTGTTATTTAGAATTATGTTAATGCTTCCGCATTTGTTTAAGTTATATAGTCAGTGTTTGTTATTTTCACCTGCTAATAAATCAATACAGTTGACATGTTGGCTTGCCTAGCGGGTGCAACGTTAGGCGTCATCATGACCGGAAGGTGGGATTTTGGGTCGTGACAAGTTGGTATCAGAGCGCTAGGTTGATTAGGTCTCACAACTCACGGACAAACTTGGTAGAGTTTGAGGGATTGGTACGGAGACGTCTGTACTTATCCCCCAGAGGCTGCAAATTTAGGAATAACTTCACTTTTCTTGTTTTCTGTCGTGCGATTTGATATTCTAAATGCTAATTGAATTTCGATTCTATTCTCTCCCAGATGGAGAGAATGCGTGCTTCTTCATCTACCGATCAGCAGCCCGACTTTCCTGTTGCAGCTCCTACGAGGGGCCGAGGCCGTATTAGAGGCTGAGGCAGGGGCAGGGCTCAGCCCAGAGCAGTAGCCCCACTAGAGGACCCACAGGTAGACTTTGCCGGTGAGGTTCCTACTCAGACAGTTCCAGTTGGACCAGCTCAGGTCCCAGAGGGGTTCATTGCCACCCCGGTGCTTCAGGACACTCTAGTCCGCTTTGTGGGGCTCATGGAGAGTGTGGCTCTGACCGGTCTGCTTCCTATTGCACCTGCCGTCTCTCAAGCTAGGGGAGGAACCCAGACTCCTGCTACTCACACACCAGAGCAGCTAGATCCTCAGTTCCAGACTACGGTACCTTAGACGGCCGGAGCAGCTCAGCCAGGCATTGTGGCCCCGACAGTTGAGGGAGCAGCTATGTCAGCAGATGCTTTATGAAGATTGGATAGATTCACCAAGTTGTTCACCACTACATTTACTGGTTCACCATCAGAGGATCCCCAGGATTAGTTGGACAACTGTCATGAGGTTCTTCGGAACATGGGCATAGTAGAGTCCAATGGAGTTTATTTTGCTACCTTTCGTCTTTCGGGTTCTGCCAAAACTTGGTGGAGAGACTATTGCTTGACCAGGCCAGCTGGGTCTGCACCATTGACTTGCGCTCAGTTCTCTGAGTTATTCGTGGGGAAGTTCTTTCCAGTTACTCAGAGGGAGGATCTTCGGAGGCAGTTTGAGCGCCTCCAGCTGGGATCCATGTCAGTCACTCAGTACGAGACCAGGTTCATCACTCCAGCTCGGCATGCTATTATGATACTCCCCACTGATCATGAGAGAGTGAGGAGGTTTATTGAGGGTTTGGCTCAGCCTATCAGGCTTCAGATGGCCAAGGAGTCAGCTACTAATATTTCGTTCCAGGATGCGGCCAATGTGGCTAGGAGGATTGAGATAATTATGTCACAGGGTGGTGGTCAGGGGACTGACAAGAGGCCTCGTCACTTCGGTCATTTCAGTGGAGCCTCATCTGAGGGAAGGGATTCTTCAGGCAGAGGTCATCCTCCCAGACCCTATCAGTCGGCACTTCAGGTAGCTCACAGTGCACCGCCAACTCCTATTGGTGCACCACCAGCACCAATCACTGCACCACCGCCTCAGAGTTTCTAGGGTGGTTATCAGGGTCGACAGGGCCAGTTCCAGAGTCAGCAGCCACATCAGCAGAGGCCTTGTTATACTTGCGGTGGATTGGGGCATATTTCCAGGTTTTTCCCCCGAGGTTCTGGTGGGTCTCACTATCAGGGTCCCTAGTGCCATGGTTCCCACATCTGGTGCAACCCCACCCCCTCAGCCAGCTAGGGATGGCGGTCGGGGTGCCAGAGGTAGAGGTCACGCTCATAGAGGTAGAGGACATGGCACGAGAGGTAGAGGTCAGGCAGCAGTAGGCCGAACCAGAGATGATCAAGTTGGAGGGGCTGAGCCCCGGTGCTATGCTTTTCCTGCCAGGCCTAATGCTGAGGCTTCTGATGCAGTTATTACAAGTACGATTTTAGTTTGCAGCTGAGAGGCCTTGGTGTTATTTGATCCGGTTTCTACATTCTCCTATGTGTCTTCATATTTTGCCCCTTATTTGAGTATGCCCCGTGATTCCTTGAGTACTGCCGTGCATATGTCTACACCGGTGGGTGATTCTATAGTGGTAGATCGAGTCTACCGTGCTTGCTTAGTAGTCATTGGTGGTCTGGAGACTCAGGTTGATCTTTTGCTTCTTGATATGGTTGACTTCGATGTTATATTGGGGATGGACTGGTTATCCCCTTATTATGATATTCTGGACTGTCATGCCAAGACAGTGACCTTGGCTTTGCCGGGGGTGCCTCGTTTGGAGTGGAGGGGGACTCCTAGTCATTATTCTAGTAGAGTCATTTCTTATATTATGGCTCGGCGTATGGTCGAGAAGGGTTGTTCGGTCTATCTGGCCTATGTTCGTGATTCTAGCGCCGAGGTTCCTTCCCTGGAGTCTGTGCCCGTGGTTCGTGAGTTTCCAGAGGTATTCCCCGCTGACCTGCCGGGTATGCCATCCGACAGGGATATTGATTTTTGTATTGAGTTAGCTTAGGGAACCCAGCCTATTTCTACTTCGCCGTATCGTATGGCCCCGCCAGAGGTGAAGGAGTTGAAAGATCAGGATTTGTTGGATAAAGGCTTCATTAGGCCTAGTGTTTCTCCTTGGGGTGCTCCAGTATTGTTTGTCAAGAAGAAGGATGGCTTGATGAGGATGTGTATTGACTATCGGCAATTGAATAAGGTTACTATTAAGAATAAGTATCCTTTGCCGAGGATTGATGATCTATTTGACCAGCTTCAGGGTGCTTCAGTGTTTTCCAAGATTGACTTGAGATCTGTTACCATCAACTGAGGATTAGGGCGTCTGATGTCCCTAAGACAACCTTTCGCACTCGTTACGGGCATTATGAGTTCTTGGTGATGTCATTTGGGCTGACAAATGCCCCCGTTGCTTTCATGGAGTTGATGCACCGAGTGTTCAGGCCTTAGTTGGACTCATTTGTGATTTTTTTCATTGATGATATATTGATATACTCTCGCAGCCGAGAGAAGCATGAGCAGCACCTTAGAGTCGTCCTCCAGACTTTGAGGGATAGTAAGTTGTATGCCAAATTCTCCAAGTGTGAGTTTTGATTGAGTCAGTTACATTTCTAGGCCATGTGGTATCGTCAGAGGTTGTTCAGGTGGATCCCAAGAAGATTTCAGCAGTCAGAGATTGGCCTAGACCCACCTCAGCTACAAAGATCTGGAGTTTCTTGGGCTTAGCAGGTTATTATCGCCGGTTTGTGGAGGGCTTTTCATCCATTGCAGTCCCGATGACCAGGTTGACTCAGAAGAGTTCTCAGTTCAGGTGGTCTGATGAGTGTGAGGCGAGCTTTCAGAAGCTCAAGATAGCCTTTACCACGACACCAGTGTTAGTTTTGCCCACAGGTTCAGGATCGTATACTGTGTATTGTGATGCTTCATGGGTTGGGCTTGGTGCAGTGTTGATGTAGGATGTCAAGGTTATAGCCTATGCTTCTCATCAGTTGAAGGTTCACGAGAAGATATACCCAGTTCATGACTTGGAATTAGCAACTATTGTGCATACATTGAATATTTGGAGGCATTATTTGTATGGTGTGCTATGTGAGGTGTTCACGGATCATAAGAGCTTACAGTATCGGTTCAAACAGAAGGAGTTGAACATGAGGCAGAGGAGATGGTTAGAGTTGCTGAAGGATTATGATATTACCATTCTTTATCATTCGGGGAAGGCCAATGTGGTGGCCGATGCTTTGAGCCGGAAGTCAGCCAGTATGGGTAGTCTTTCCTATTTATCAGCCGGAGAGCGACCTCTTTCTTTAGATGTCCATTCTTTAGTCAACCGATTGTGAGATTGGAGGTTTCTGAGACTGGCAGTGTTTTGGCCCTGCCATAGCCCGTTCTTCTTTGTATGACTGTATTCGAGCCAGGCAGTATGATGATCACCATTTATGTGTTCTTAGAGATAGAGTCAGGCACAGAGATGCCAAGCAGGTTACGGTTGATGTTGAGGGAGTTTTGAGGATGCAGAGTCGGATTTGTGTACCTGATGTGGACGGTAGTCGTGAGTTGATACTTCAGGAGGCCCATAGTTTCCGGTATTCTATTCATCCGGGCGTCGCAAAGATGTACCAGGACTTGCGGTAGCATTATTGGTGGCAGAGGATGAATAAGGATATTGTAGCTTATGTAGCTCGGTGTTTGAACTGTCAATAGGTTAAGTACGAGCACCAGAGACCTGATGGTTTGATGCAGTAGATTCAACTTCCCAAGTGGAAGTGGGAGCGTATCACTATGGACTTTGGGCACCCAGATTGATTTGAGCACAACATTTCATCCTCAGACGGACGGGCAATTCGATCGTACTATTCAAATTTTGGAGGATATGTTGCGAGCTTGTGTTATTGAATTTGGAGGTTCATGGGACCAGTTCTTGCCTTTAGCTGAGTTTGCCTACAACAACAACTATCAGTCGAGCATTCAGATGGCTCCGTATGAGGCGTTGTATGGTAGACAGTGTCGGTCTCCAGTCGGATAGTGTGAGCCGGGAGATGCTAGATTGTTGGGTTCTGAGTTAGTCCAGGATGCCTTGGACAAGGTGAAGATCATTCAGGATAGACTTCGTACAGCTCAGTCCAGGCAGAAAAGTTATGCGGATCATAGAGTTTGAGATTTGGCATTTATGATAGGCGACCAGGTATTTCTTCGGGTGTCGCCCATGAAGGGCGTGATGCGATTCAGAAAGAACGGCAAGTTGAGCCCTAGGTACATTGGAGCATTTGAGATTCTGGACAAGGTAGGAGAGGTGGCCTACAGACTTTCCTTGCCACCTAGTTTGTCAGCCGTGCATCCGGTATTTCACGTGTCTATGCTCCGGAGTTATATTGCGGACCCATCTCATGTACTTGACTTCAATGGTGTCAAGTTGGACAAGGATTTGTCTTATGAGGAGGAGTCAGTAGCCATATTAGATCGGCAGGTGCGACAGTTGAGATCGAAGAGTTATCTTTCGGTTCGTGTTTAGTGGAGAGGTCAGCCTGTTGAGGCAGCTACTTGGGAGTCCGAGCTCGATATACTGAGCCGTTATCCCCACCTTTTCCCCGATTCAGGTACTTTTCTTTGTCTGTTCGAAGACGAATAGTTGTTTTAGAGGTGGATATTGTCTTGTGTAATTTAGCAAAAATTGTTTTCCGAGGCCCTGAAAGCCTCCGTTAATCTCACCTCGATGTGCGTGCACAACCCGAGCGCGTAGCCGAGAAGGCTTAATGTGGAAACGTGTTGAACAGTTAAGTTTATGATAATTAATAGAATAAAGTTGAATTTGGTCAACATTTCTGGTAAACAGACCCGGACCTGTGATCTGACAGTCCCCGAGGGTCCGTAGAAATATATGGGACCTGGCCATATGCCCGGAATAGAATTCTGAGGTCCCAAGCCCGAGAAATGAATTTTTAAAGAAAATTATTTTCTGAAAATAAGAAACACTTTTGAAAATGAACTTTGATGTGAAATCTGTGTTACCGGGCCCGTATTATGGTTCTGATGCCCGGAACAGGTTCAATATGTGTTATGTGAGTTATCTGTAAAATTTGGAAAGAAACGAACTTGGTTTGACGTGTTTCGGATCAAAATCAGAATAATTAAGCCTTATGAAGTTTTAAGAAAATTCTATAAGTTTTGAGGTTTAATTCCTTTTTTTTGTTGATATTTTGGTGATTGAAATGCTTGATTAAGTCCGTAGGGTGATTTGGGAGTCGTGTGTGTGTTTGTTTTTGAGCCTCGAGGGCTCGGGTGAGTTTTGGGTAGGTAACGGGGTGTAAAGGACTTAGAATTTCTGGTGTAAAAGTCCATATCTGGTGTCTGGTGTTGTTTAGTGCGATCGCAGGCCTAGCTCCGCGATCGCATAGTGTGTTTGAGAGGGGAGGGTTTTGTGACTCTATGTGATCGCATAGTTGCTTCCGCGATGGCATAAAGTATAGGCAGTCTGGGGTGGGGACTGGTAACATCTCTCTGCGATCGCACCATAACCTCCGCGATCACAGACGTATGGGTCAGGATCTTCTGCGGTCGCAACCTCCTATCTGCGGTCGCATAGTAGGAATTTCTATAGCTCTGCGATCGCAATCCTTCTTCCACTGTCGCAGAGAAAAAAATCGCCCAGTTATTTTCTTAAGTCAAAAACAAAATATTATTTCGGTTTTCCACTTCTTCATCAATTCCTTCTTCTCCAAAACCCCATCACGACCCCCAGGCTAGATTCCCTCCATAACCACTTAGGTAAGTAATCTTAGCACCAATTTCTTCCACTTTCTTTCCCTAATCACTAGAATCTACGCCTAAAATCCTAAAATCAAAGTAGAAATTAGGGGTTTTGGGTAGATTTAGGGTTTATGGGATTTTGGGTAATTTAACCTGAATTTGGGGTCGGATTTCATAACAAATCATATATTTGAACTCGTGGGGGTATGGGTGATCGAGTTTTGGACCGAGCTTCGTGTTTGGACCAAGCGGGCCCGGCGCCGAATTTTGATATTTTTGGAAGAATGCTAGGAAATGGGTAATTAGGCTATGGGATCAATTTATTGAGTATATACTTAAGTTAATTATGTCTAGATATTGTTGTTCCGGAGTTGAATTCAAAAGGAAAGGCGGTGTTAGAGGCTTGATTGCTATTTTTGGACCCGAGGTAAGCGTCTTGCCTAACTTTGGTTAGGGAATAGGCATTGTATGCTATGTGTTAAGTGTTTATCATGTTCATTGCATAGCTGAGGTGACGAGTACCTATGCATTTGTGTGTCAAGCATGCCCGTGAGTCTATTTTCGATAAAAATCTTATTACTACTTCCATGTTCGTTATAATATGAAATTGTCTCTACTTGGAAGTTGATTATTGTTGAAAACTCTGGTTGATGAACTCATGATGTATTAGTTCTATTGGGAACCCAACTGTGAAGGATATATTTGAAATGATTGGTTATAGCTGAGACCCTTTCCGAGCAATCGTTATGATATTGACTAATACTTTCCCCTTGCCGGGTGATTTGAATTGTATTTCCACTATGCTGTATTTCCTTGCCATTGATATCGTCATTGTTTTGGTGAGAAAGAGTGTAAAGAACGAAGGGTGATGTTGTGCCATAATTTACATTGATTACATCATAATTTGCATAGTGAGGAAGAGAGTAAAAGCACGAAGGGTGATGCCATGCCGATTGATTTCTATATATGCATGAGGGGACATTCTGTGCCGTGATTGTGATGTTTTATGCACGAGGGGACATTCCGTGCCATGTTTATATTTTTATGCAGGAGGGGACATTCCGTGCCGTGTTGATGAAATATATATGCACGAGGGGACATTCCGCTCCGTGATTGTGATGTTTTATGCACGAGGGGACATTCCGTGCCATGTTTATGCACGAGGGGACAGTCCGTGCCATATTTTATATTGTTAAGCACGAGGGGTCACGCCGTGCCGTTTCTTTTCACTGTTTAATCTGTGTTGTCAATCCCTGTTATTATTTTCGGATATTTTAGGCTATTGTTTTCGTTTCCATCATTTCAGTATTTGCTATCTCTTACCCCCAGCATGTTCTTCCCCTTAATTGTATTTCATTTTAGTTTCTACTATACTATTGAACTGCACAGGTACGATTTGTTGTCGTGTCCTAGCCTCGTCACTACTTCACCGAGGTAAGGCTCGGCACTTACCGTAGATGGGGTCGGTTGTACTGATGCTACACCTGCACTTCATTATGTTGTGCATATTACGCAGCCGGACCCAGTGGACATTGCTAGTGGGAGTGTCCTTCAGTCTATCCCAGACAACACCGAGGTAGTTCCGCATGGCATTCGGCGATCTCGGCGTTCCTGTCTATCTTTCATCCTTTATTTCACGTGTTTTCCAGACATATACATCATTTTATTTTCAAACTGTTGTTATTAGTCAAATCTTAGACTAGTTCGTGAGGTTGTGACTCCACTTCTGGGTTGTACTTAAAGGGGATTTTTGCGTTATTAACTATTGTTATTTAGAATTATGTTAATGCTTCCACACTTTATTTTAGTTATATAGTCAGTGTTTGTTATTTTCACCTGCTAATGAATCAATATAGTTGATGTTGGCTTGCCTAACGGGTGCCACGTTAGGCGCCATCACGGCCTGAAGGTGAGATTTTGGGTCGTGACATGAAGGAGCCCATCCAGAGTCTGTACAACCCCCAGTGAGTGCAGGTACCTATTGAGTGTGTGTATTGAGGGCTGAGAGTCGAGTATTGAGCTATTGAGAGCTTGGGTGTGTGTTACCCTGAGAGGTTTCATTTGTCTTCCTTTGTTGCTGCACTTTGCTGATTTATGTTACTGTTATGAAATTCTAGAAATGATTATATCTGGTTTACCTGAACTTCGTAATATGCAGCTGACTTCACTTATATCGCCGGAATTTGCCCATGTCTACTTTCATTGTTGAAATTGATGAAATGAACTGTATTTGTATAGCTCGTCAGTGCTTCTTAGTTCCTTAGTTGTTTCTGTTACTTACTGAGTTAGTTGTACTCACGCTACACCCTGCACTTCATGTGCAAATCCAGGTTTATCCAGTCACGGAGGACGTTGAGCTCGTGTGTAGTCGAGTATAGGAGATTTACGAAGGAGCTGTATGCGTTCACAGTCCTTGTCTCTCCTTCTTTGCTATCTTTCTCTTCTGTATTGACATTTAAACACAGACTCTTGTATACACTGTTTCTTAAATTGGTTGTTTAGATGCTCATGACTTGGTGACACCCCGATTTTTGGGGCTATCTTTCCGCATTGTATTTTGACTTTAACTCAGATTCTGACCTTGTGCACCACTCTTGCTCATTTGGTCTCTGTTCCGGCCGCAACAACCACTTCTCAGGCCCGAGGAGATGCTCAGACTCCTACGGCCCGCACACCAGAGCAAGTAGTACAGCGACTCCAGACACTGGGGGCACCACCAGCCGGGTGCAGTTTCTCAGAACTATGACTCTAACCTCCATCTTTTAGTGGTACATTGGGAGAGGATGCACAAGGCTTCTTGGACAGGTGTCAGAGGATAGTCTGTACAACAGGAATTCTAAATACCAGTGGGGCTCTTTCACTACTTTTCAGTTATCTGGGGCGGCCTTCAGTTGGTAGGAGGCTTATGAGAGGCGCAGGCCTATCGGTGCAGCACCCCTTACCTTGAAGCAGTTTTTCTGACTTTTTCTAGAGAAGTTCGTGCCTCAGTACCGTAGAGAGGAGCTGCGTAGGCATTTTGAGTAGCTTCATCGGGGTGATATGTTTGTGACGCAGTATGAGATGCGATTCTCGGAGTTGGCCCGTCATGCTATCTGGTTTGTTTCCACAGACAGAGAGAGGATCAGGAGATTCATAGATGGTCTCACTTTTTAACTGCGATAGCTTATGACTAGAGAGAGAGTGTGTCTAGTGCTACTTTTGATGAGGTTGTCGACATTACTCGTTAGATTGAGATGGTCCGCAGCCAGGAGTGGGTTGGTGTTCCTTCTGAGGTTCAGTTCCACCACGCTAGAGGTCGTTGATCGGCGCCCACCTATACGACTAATAAGTAGCAAGGAAGAGGTCAAAGAAGCTTTTACCCGAACGGGTTGGGATCGATATCCACAGGGAGTTATATATATGGGAGTTGAATTTCTACTTAACCCAGTGGTGTATGAAGTTCTTAATTGCACTTCTCATCATAAAGGGTTTTGTATTTATACTAAAGTAATACTATAAAGGACTATTATCTAGCTAACTACAATCTTTTTGTGGATTTTCTCAAGTAATTAAAGGCGCTAGGGTTGCAACTTACTCCTATGAGAGTGACTAATAGGGTCTAAAATCGAGGATAAGCTTGTGAATTTTGGGTGAATGACGTAATATCATACTAAATTGCTCACCCAATACCTCTCGGTAATTTGGATGACTTTGCCCGAATTGGCCTTCTCAAGCATAATTGGGTGTTTCAACAAATCAAATGAAATGGCTCAAGTCGGGTGTAACTATCTCTAGTATCCACCCTTTTATTGGGGCTATCAATCTCTTGAGTTCACCCCAATACCTTGTTAGCCTAATTACCTAGACTTGGGTCATCTTTCTCAAGAATAACCCTAGTCATGAAGGCATGATATAGTGTTTGCAGCCACTAAATCTGAGAATTAAACATGAAATAGACTAAAGTTCGAACACCCAATCACAAATGTATCCTAAAATAGAAGACCCATTAGCTACCCACACTAGGGTTGGGTCACAACCCTAGCTTGAGGGTCTAGCCACTCATATTTATAGAAGAAACTAAAATAGATGATGAAATTGAACCCATAAATGTTGATCACAAGAAAGAAATATAAGAAATATTGTAAGATCTAAGCTAAAATTGCTCAAAATGGAATAAAACTACTGTTCACGTGCTCCCTCTAATAGCTGATGCCCTAAAAATGACAAAAAGAAGTATTTATACCAGGCTGAAAATACTGGACATTGGTATGACTCTTTAGCACATTGTTTTATTTTTTAGAGATTTATAAAAACTAGCCCTAGGCACTTGCCTAGTGGATTGCTAAAAAAAAGAAAATACTTGAAAAAATTGCCCTTATGGAGATTCCGCTCCCAGCATAATCTGAGCGCTCCAGTGGATGGGCTTCCGCTATAGCGTAATAATGACTGCTGCAACATTTCTAGAATTGTAAATTCTCTGGAACTCTATTCCGCTCCCAAGGAATAATGTACGCTGCAGTGGTCTATGAAAAGGCGGCAGCGGAATAATACCGCTAACCGCGTTAGTGTTTAAACACTAAAATGCTGACTCTCTAATGTTTGGAAAACGCTCCCAACGTAATTTTGAACGCTGCAGCAGTAGAGAAAACGCTGCAGCGAAATTGCAGCGCAGTCATCGGTTCAACTTGTCTTAAAAAACTGCTCTCTGAAGTTTTGCAACGGGGAAACAGATGGAATTCCGCTGCAGCGAAGTGACAACCACTGCAACGGAATATTGGCGCTGACAACAGTTTTGCTGGGTTCTGGGACAATGCAAGTTTTTGCTCCTCTTTGAGTCATTTTAAGTGAATCTCTCCAATTTAACTCAATTCTTGCAATTTCAACAACTTCCATAAAAACTTGGGAATATTTTGGTCAAATTTGCCTCAAAACCTAAGAAAACGAGAGTAAATAATAGGTATGAATCCCTAGTTATCAACTCCTCCAAACTTTAAGTCTTTGTTTGTCCCCAAGAAAACAAGATAACTCCCACCTCCGTAAACAAAAGGAAAAGTATTTCAGCCATTCGAATGTGATTTCATCAAGCTTCAATTGGGACTAACAATTACCCTCAACACAAATGTATTATTGAAAACATTATGTAATGTTTTTCTTAGCTCACTAGATCTAATGTGACACCAAAGCTTCAAGAGTTGATTCAATTCGTCAAATAGCTTCTCTCTTTCACCTAAATCACTGTGGATCCCAGACTCTTTCTCCTCTATTCTCTATGGTCTCATCTCACCATATAGAATGAGCTCTCAGAATTGTGATTATCAAGGGGTGCTCTTTTCACTCTCAAAAGAATGCCTCAAGTCCGGCTTTAAGTACCATAGGCTTGCCCCTCGTGTAAATCACCACTAATGTAAGCTCACTCAACTTGAGATCCTATAGGGCTTTGACGGGATTTAATGGAGGTTTTTTGGATCAAATTTGGTCATGATGAACTACGATAGAACATCTCTCCTTAAGCACTCCAATCTGTCACATTTCGGCTCATGTTTTTCTTGACTCTTTGAGTCATACACTCTTCCTTTGGGACTTAGAGAGACTCATTGTCGCTCTTTCTTTTACTTGAAACTCACTTTTCTCCATTTTTCTTTCTTTTTCATCATTCCAAGCCTTTTTCAACTTTGCTTTATTGATTCCTTTTAACCCTTTGCTTTTCTTTTTGGCTTGTTTTGCTACCTTTTCTTTGGCCTTTTCTGTTATGATAATCCCTTTCATCACTATGAATTTCCTCATCTCTCCCCAAAACTTATGATTTTGACTATTATTCACGATAAGTGCTCAAGGAAAGAATGGGTGCCAAGAGAGAGAATCATTAGAGAACGGATGAAGGTTCATAATGTGGTTTTTGAAAAAATAGGCTCATGCTCAAAAGGGGTTAACTAGGGATCTTGTCAAGGTAGGCTATGGAAGTCTTTTAATTTCAACAGGGAATCAAGGAAGGCCTATGATCATTTCACAAGTCGAGCTAACTTAAGATTTCGCCTAGAAAAATACTTGGGGCAAGTTCTATACTTTTAGGCACGACACTCGGGATATGCAATTCAAACCTCACCTCTCAAACCTCGGTATCGTTAAAGAGTATTGAGTCGAGGGCCCATAACAACTTCGGTTCAGATTGAGAACTCACATATGGCCATATACACTACCTGACGACAGTTTCAGTCAACTCAAGACTCTAAGGGTCACAATTAGAACTAGACTCATCTGTAACTTGTCTTTAATCATGAGGTCAAAGGTAAGTCTGTTGGTGCCAAGTGAAGCTTTATTTGAATCACATTTATTCACTACTACCAAAACAAAAGAAAACAAAAACAAAAATAACGAAAAACTTACTCAATCCCTTAAGAAGTCATCACACCGTCCGTCGTGGAAAGAACCGTGGCCTTAAGAAAACTAGGGGCTTATTGACATCGCAAAAAGTAAAGAAGAAGCTATAAATTTTAAAAAGAAGCCACTAAATGAAATAAGAAGTTAAACTACAAATGGAAAAACTAAAGAAGTTATAAAGTAGGGAATACGAAAAGTAAAAATGAATATTTACAATACGGGATTAAGACGAATATACATAAAGGGGGTGGGGGATAAATCTATACATAAAAGAGGAAAATGAATATATACATGCCGAAAGTAAAACAAACTAAAGGTGCGAAAATGTAAATAAGGAAAACAAAAATAGTGTCATAAGTTATTACAGCCCAAAAATGTAAAAGTGTCTGAGTCACCAAATATCAAATAGAGGCCACCCCTTCCAATAAGAAATAGCATTGTCCTCAATGCTAAATAACCAAAAATATAAAGCAGGGAAAATAGGTGAGAGAGAGTAAAAGAAAACTCCCTATGATGCCTCTGTTTGCATGGGGGAAGGATCAACTGTAGAAGAAGAAGAAGAAGAAGGCACAGTGCCTGTGGCTGTAGCAGGGTCCTGTGGCTGTGAGGAGGTCTCGCCCACTGGATCCTCAAGCTGAATCACCATATCATCAGTCCGTGGGATGACTCTTCTGCGAACTGGGGTTGCTGGAAGCTCTGTCTCCTCAGCCTATGTTTCCTGGTCAGTGGGCACCGACTGTCCCATCAACAGATCAAGGGGGATGTCCCCTGCCACTGCGAGCTTCGCGACCTCTTTCTTCAAGTCATCTTGAGTGGTTTGCATCTCCACCTGAACCTTCCTCATATCTTCCTGAGGCTTCTTCATCTTCTTCACATATTTGCCCAAACAGTGAATCTCCCTCCCTTGTTATCCAGTGTCTCCATGATCTTTTTCTGGTTATCAACCAGGCTCTTCAATGTGTCTTCCAGAGTAGGAGGTAGTGCAATCGGTGTCAGAGTTGGCTGAGTTGCAATAATGGTAGGAAGGTTAGTGAGCTTGGAGGAAGCTATCTACAGTCAGTTGGTGATACCAACTAAAGTCTGAGACACCCTTAAGGCAGTCTGAGGGTAAGTGGATGATGATGGCGCTGGGACTGGAATGTACATGGCAGGACTCGTCAAAGACTCTAGGCCAACAGCAACAGTGGGCCTCTCAGAAGCACGCCCTCGGCAACAACGGAAGGCTTAGTATTAGTAGAAGTACCGGGGGCTGTAGATGGGTGGCGTTCCCTTTCACCTTGGGGTTGTCCGGACCCTTCAAACTATACCACGAAAAAGCTGATCGTGGCTTCACTTTAGTATCAAAATTCCTCCCCTGAACATCCATGTCCCTGAAGTACATAGTGAGGAAGTTGGGGAAGGGATAGTAGGCTTCATTTTTCTGCACAATCCAGTCAATCACCCTGAACATGATATTCCCGATATTAATCGGGATACCGTCCATAATTTTACCCACAATCAAAGCCCTAGAGAGAGTCATGTCACTGTCATGAATGATGGGGTCTATCCGGCTGCAAACAAATGTGGCCCATCCCTTGGCCTCGAAGCTGAGTGTGTTCCTTTTGATGGCGGAGCCTGCAACCAACCAAGCTGGAGTAGTCCCCGGGATAGCAATAACTGAGGCCAACCACGGACGAGGCAAATCTCCCAAATCCACCTTCTCATTGTAGCGAGTCTCATATTCATCAGCAAAACCCGCATAGTCATTGAATTCCTTCCCATTGTACAAAATCTTCTTGTTGCGAACCTTGGTAAGATATGTGTCCCTTTTTGTGTGGGCCACATTTACATAAAATTCCTTCATAACATACTCATTGGCATACTCCACTTTGTTGATGAAGAAATCCCACCCCTCCCTTTCATCAAATGGCTTCTTCACATTAGGGTTGAGAGGTAAGAGATCCTTGATAATGAAAGGCCGTTCAGGGATACGTGATCTTTGGGGCCACCACTCGCTGAATTTGTGGTAGGCCGGTTCAGAAACAAACCAATCCCGCCACAACAATAGGTTCCTGGTTTGGAGAATTCATGTGGTCTATACTAGGGTGCCACCACCCTTTCCATCATCAGGTGCCTCATCTGAGCTTTCGAGGTTTATAGAAGCAGGGCAGGGGACTGAGTTGCAACACCGGTGTCCTCAGGAGGTGTAGAGCCACTAGAAAGATTGTTGGAAGAATCAGAGCTAGTGGGCTCGTTGACAAGCCTTCGTGGTTGAGACAATGCCTCTGCTAAGGCTTCTCCACTCATTTCATCCAAAGCTTCGCCGAAGGGCACATATTCACTAGATTCAGACTGGTAGGGGCTTGCCCTTTCCTTTGTTGTATCTTCCCAATTGCCTTAGTTGGACCCAAGGGAGCCTGTTGTTTGCCTTTACCCCGACCCCTTGAAGGGTCGCCCTCCCAGGTTTCTTATCCGCTCCTCCTCGTGATCTAACCATTTTCTGCAAACATGTCAACGAAGGTTGTTAAAAGATGGTACATAAGTACCCAATCAAAGCACATACATTACAGATACAGAGACTAAGACTGTGTGCAAATAGGATTCCGCTGTCAGTGGATAAGTGACTGCTGCAGCAGAAAGGCCACTACTGATAGCGAAATTTTGTTTGTTGCAGCGGAAGTGAGAGGTTCAGAATACCTACTTCTCTAAATTTGAAAACAAACCACGGTTAGCGAAATAATAGGCAGCTGCAATGAAAGGCCATCGCTGTCTGCAGATTTTTGGCCGCTGCAGCAGAAGAATAGGAATTAGAAGCCTCACTTCTCTGAATCTTGGCACTGCTGCAGCGGAACCTTCACCGCTGTCAGGGGATTTTTAACCGTTGCAGAAAATTTCTGGAATTTAAAATTTTAAGGTTAAAAGGCTCCGCTGTCAACGGAATTTTGGTCCGTTGCAACGGAGTTCATCATTTTGGCGCACTGACAACAAAATCAAAACTAAGGTTTTACCCCTTTTTGCAAAATTTAACATGAAAAACATGTAATAAGAACCCTATACCCACTTAGGCAACAGGAAATAACTACCCCACAAGTTGGAACACATTGGTGAATCAGGATTAAAGATTAGGGCTCTAATAACTCTAATTAAAAAAAGAAAAATAAGAAAAACACACAAAAACTAGTAACAAATTATCAACTAAAAGCAATTAATGAGCACATACCACTGTTAGAAGAAGATGTAAGATGCTAAGATGTGAGAAAAATTGGTCTTGGATGAAAAATGAATTTTTGATGAGCAGTAAAAATATTTGTCTGGGATTCAAATGAGGGAAAAGGGAAAAGAAGGGGGTCGCTTAATATTTATGCTGAGGAGGTGGGACCCCACCGACTTACCTAGAGCGGCAACGAAATTTTACCGCTGACCGCGCTTCTTACACCTTGAAGTGGCTGGGAAATCATCCTCACTGCTGTCAGCGGAATTTTATCGCTACAATGGAATCCCATCGCTGAGAGCGGAATATTGTTTGCTGCAGCAGTTGTGAGATTCATAGAAGTCACATTTTGGCTCATTTGGACCGCTGTCAGCGACAATGTTTCGCTGCAGCGTTAGGTGACCGCTGACAACGGAATTTGGACCGTTGCAGCAGAATGTTACCAGCTTGCTCAATTTTTCCAAACTTGATCCTGCACTGCATCCACCAAATCCTACACCAACGTCACAACAGGTTAGCACACAAAAATCTACTCTAACAAAAACAAACAAAAAGAAAGAAAAGAAAAGAAAAAACTTGGGTTGCCTCCCAAGAAGCGCCTGATTTAACGTCGTGGCATGACGCATGTTACCATGTTTAATTGAATTTCAGCAAAGCCACTATCTGGCTATATTCAAATTTACCCAAGTACTGTTTGACCCGATGCCCATTCATACGAAAAATCTAACCATTCTTGTTTTTTAGATCAAGGGCACCAAAGGGTGTAACCAACATCACCTCGAACGGACCACTCCATTTTGACTTGAGTTTGCCCGAAGAGATAAAGCCTTGAATTGAAGAGTAACACCAAGTCTCCCACTTTGAATTCCCGGTCCTTAGCATACTTGTCGTGCAAATACTTCCTTTTCTCCTTTTATAAAGAAGAGCTTGCATAGGCATGGAATCTAAACTCATCAAGCTCATTAAGGTGATCCACACGAAGATTTTTAGATGTGTCCCAATCCAAGTTCAACTTCTTTAAAGCGCAAAGTGCTTAGTGCTCCAACTCCACTGGTAGGTGACATGCTTTTCCATATACCAACCGGTACAGACACATACTAATTGGGGTTTTGAAAGCAGTCCTATACGCCCAAAGAGCATCATCAAGCTTTCTAGACCAATCAGTCCTATTTGCATTCACGGTCTTGGACAAAATGTTCTTGATTTCCCGATTAGAAACTTCAACCTACCCACTAGCTTGAGGATGGTACGGAGTGGACATCTTTTGATTTACCCCATACTTAGCAAGTAATGAATCAAAAGCCCGATTGCAAAAATGAGATCCCCCGTCACTTATGATGGCATGGGGTGTCCCAAATCTTGTGAAAATTTTCTTCTTGAGAAAACCAACTACACTTCGGGCTTCATTATTGGGTAAAGCTATGACTTCATCCCCTTTTGAGACATAATCCACCGCCACGAGAATGTAGGTGTTTTCACACGAGCTAACAAACGGGCCCATGAAACAATGCCCCACACATCAAATATATCAACCTCGAGGATCGTTGTGAGGGGCATTTCATCCTTCTTGGATATGCCGCCCGCTCTTTGACATTCATCACACCTATTTACCAATTCACTTGCATCATTGTACAAAGTTGGACAATAAAACCCACAACTCAAGACCTTTGAAGATGTCCTTGCCCCACCGTGATGATCATCGTAGGGTGAGGAATGGCAAGACTCAAGGATTGACATTTGTTCTTCCTCGGGGACACAACATTGAATGACTCCATCATTGCATATTTTGAATAAATACGGCTCATCCTAATAGTAATCCAAGTTGTCCCGTCTAAGCTTCTTCCTCTGGTTAGAAGAGAGCTCAAATGGAACAACACCGATAACAAGCAAGTTGGTGATGTCCGCAAACCATGGCATATCATGCATAGAGACGGAAAAAGTCATCCGGAAAGATATCATTGATCTCAAGGCCATCACTTGGCCTTCCTTGCTCTTCCAACCGGGATAGATGATCGGCAAGTTGATTCTCACTCCTCTTTCTATCAACAATTTCTAGATCAAAGTCTTGAAGCAATAAGACCCACCTCATAAGCCTAGCTTTTGAATCATTCTTTGTCCTTAAGTACCGGAGCGCCGCATGATCGGTGTGGACTATCACCTTGGCACCTATAAGGTAGGGCCTAAAATTTCTCCATTGCAAAGACTATAGCCAATAATTCCTTCTCGGTGACGGTATAGTTCATTTGGGCGGTGTTCATAGTTTTGCTTGCATAATAAATGGGGTGAAAGATTTTGTTCACCCGTTGGCCCAAGACCACACCCATCGCCACGTCACTTAAGTCACACAATAGCTCGAAAGGAGAGCTCCAATTTGGCGCAGTGATAATTGGTATGGTAGTTAACTTTTGTTTTAACAACTCAAATGCTCTCATACACTCTTCATTGAATTCGAACTTGGCATCTTTCTCCAATAGCCTGCATAGAGGATTTACCACCTTTGAAAAGTCTTTAATGAATCTCCGGTAAAATCCCACATGCCCAAGGAAACTACAGACTACTTTCACCGAGGTTGGAGAAGGTAACTTGGAAATAACCTCTATCTTGGCTTTATCCACTTCAATGCGATCTCTTGAGATTTCGTGGCCGAGGACTATTCCCTCCTCGACTATGAAATGGCATTTTTCCCAATTCAAAACAAGGTTGGTTTCTTCACACCAGGTGAGGACTTTATCAAGATATTGCAAACACTCCTCAAATGAGTCCCCGACCACGCTGAAGTCGTCCATGAACACCTCCAAGAAATCTTCAACCATATCAGTGAAAATTGCCATCATGCACAGCTGGAATGTGGCGGGTGCATTGCACAAACCGAATGGCATCCTTGTAAAAGCAAATGTCCCGTAGGGACAGGTGAATGTTGTCTTTTTCTGATCTCTTGGAGCTATCAAGATTTGATAGTAGCATGAATACTCGTCCAAGAAACAATAGAAATCTCTCCCAGCAAGTCTGTCAAGCATCTGTTCCAAGAATGGCAAAGGGAAGTGATCCTTTCGGATCACCTTGTTCAATTTGCGGTAATCCATACAAACCCTCCAACCAGTCACGATCCGAGTGGGAATAAGCTCATTCTTTTCATTCTGCACCACTGTCATGCCACCCTTTTTAGGAACACATTGGACTGGAGAAGTCAAAGCACTGTCAGAGATTGGGTAGATGACCCCAACATCGAGCCACTTGATTATCTCCTTTTTTACCACCTCCTGCATTGCCTCATTCAATCTCCGTTGGTGTTCTACGGAGGGCTTTGAACCATCTTCAAGAATTATTTTGTGCATACAGAAGGTGGGCCGTATGCCCCGAATATCAGCAAGAGTCCAACCTATGGCCTTCTTTCTCCTTTGGAGCACATTGAGTGTAGAATCTACCTGCAATTGGGTTAGGCAAGAAAAAAGTATAATAGGTAAAGTACGAGAAGGACCCCAAAAAATTCATACATGAGGTGTGGTGGAAGGGGCTTCAACTCCAAGGTAGGTGGCTCCTCGATTGAGGGCTTTATCGGAGGAGTTTTCTGATTTTCCAAGTGCAAAGATATCTTGCGCGGACCATAAGAATAAGAACCCATGCCTTGCAATGCATTGGCACACTCGATCAAGCCATCCACCACAATATCATCATGATTTAATAAAATTTCTTCCACGGGGTCCTCAACATTGATTATTGTGCTTATTTCATCAATTATGACCTCGGTGACAAGGTCCACAAAAGAACACACTTTCGTGCTATTGGGTTGCTGCATTGACTTGCCAACATGGAAAACAACCTTTTCATCACCCACCCGGAAGGTGAGCTCACCGGCCTCCACATCTACCAAGGCCTTCCCTGTAGCAAGGAAAGGTCTTCCCAAGATTATTGGAACTTCATAATCTACCTCAAAATCCAATATAACAAAGTCCGCGGGCAAGATAAATTTGTCAACCCACACTAAAACATCATCAATGATTCCCAAGGGCCGCTTTATAGTTCGATTTGCCATTTGAAGTCGCATAAAAGTTGCCCTAGGTTGACCAATTCCGAAGGTTTTAAAAACAGGGTAAGGCATCAAGTTGATACTAGCACCCAAGTCACACAATGCTTTGGAAAAATCCGCACTACCAATAGTGCAAGGAATAGTGAATGCTCCGGGGTCTTCTAGTTTGGGTGCCATTGAGTGCACAATTGCACTCACTTGGTGAGTCATTTTGATTGTCTCACACTCCATTGATCTCTTCTTTGTGACCAAGTCTTTCATAAACTTGGCATACCCGGGCATTTGTTCAAGATCCTCAACTAATGGTACGTTGATGGACAAACTCTTCACCATATCTATGAATTTCTTGAATTGATTCTTCGTCTTTATCTTAGCCAATCTTTGAGGATAAGGAGGAGGAGGAGGAGGAGGAGGTGTAGGCAATGAAGCCTTGTCCTTTGGAACAACCGGCTGGGGTATGTCAATTACGTGTCCCCTAGACGGGTTCACGTCATTTTGTGACTCCTCCTCGTTGGGACTAATGTCAATCCTCACTTCATTATTCACCGGCTCTTCAACAAAACTTTCAACCCCAATAGGAACCTCATCTTGTTGCAAGTCATCATCATCACTAACAACTCTCTTTTGCTTTGAAGAACTAGCCTCGCCGCCTCGACCACTCCTTGTGGTCACCGCCATTGCATGACTGGTATTGTTGTTGTTGTTCCCACCCTTAGGGTTAACCAGTGTGTCACTAGGTAGTGCCCCCTTCGGGCGTGTGTTCAAGGCTTGTGAGATTTGTCCCATTTGGACTTCAAGGTTTCGGATGAAGGTAGTATGGGAGGCAATTTGAGCATCCGAATCTGCATTACGTTCCATCATTTGTTAAAACATTTGCTCGATCCAACCCATGTCATTGCTTGAGGAACCTTGGCCTTGTGATTGATATGGGGGTGGATTGTTGGGTTGTTGATACATCGGGGGCCTTTGAAAGCCCGACCCCCAATTTCCATTTCCACCCCAATTGTTGTTCCCGCTCCAATTGTTGTTGTTGCCACCCCATTGTTGATTGTTGTTCCCCCAATTGCTTGAGTTGTTATTGTTGTTCCAATTACATTACCTTTGGTTATTCCCTTGATTGTTCCTTTGCCCTTGAAAATTGTTGGCAAACATTACATCTTCATTTTGCTCATCATAGGAATCCTCTTGATTGTACCCACTCACTCCTTGGTCGCATTGGTCATTGTTGTTTGGCATTTGATTTCCACGTGGCCTTCGCTTGTTAACCAAAAGATTTACCCCCTCTATAGCATGTACTTGCTTCGGCCCTTGTATTTGTTGAAGTTGCGCCTTAGCAAGTTGATTCATGGTGGTGGTAAGCTCGGCAATTGCTTGCCCATGATCTTGAGTCTCTTTGTGGAGATTTATCATACTTGGATCACCCTGGGGCACGTTATCCCGACTCTGCCATGCTGACGAAGTGTCAAGCATTTCATCCAAGAAGTCACATGCTTCATTGTAAGATAACTTCATGAAGTTCCTCCCAGCAAGTTGGTTGACTACACACTAATTGGTGGTATAAATGCCTCGGTAGAAAGTCTGTTGTATCATGGCCTCAGTCATGTCATTGTTTGGACACTCTTTGACCATAGTTCTGTAGCGTTTCCAAATCTCGTGAAGGGGCTCATTCAACTCTTTCTTGAATGCCAATATCTCTTCTTTCAAAGCCGCCATGTGCCCGGGGGAGAAAAACTTGGCAATGAACTTATCCGCCAATTCATCCTATGTTGAGATAGAATGATTGAGGAGTCATTCAAGCCAATCCAGCGCCTTCCCTCTAAGAGAGAAAGGAAATAATCTAAGCCTCAAGGAATCCTCTGATACATTGGTTTGCTTGCTCCCCCAACATGTGTCCACAAAGCCTTTTAAGTGCTTGTAGGCATTTTGATGGGGAGCTCCCTTGAAATACCATCGCTGCTCTAGAAGTATCAACATGACATTTGTGATTTGAAAGTTTCCTGCCAAAATTCTGGGTTGGACAATTGCACTTGCATACCCCTCATTCGGAAGCACCCGAGGAGAAACTCTGAGAGGAGGCGGGGGAGGGTCTAGTATATTATCATTGGAATTGGCCTATCGGCCCCGTCTTTGAGGTGATGGTTGATGTAACTCATCTTCCCCAAGATCATCTACCTCCTCCCCCAGTATAATATTTGCCATAGAATCAGCTATAAGTACCTGTATTGATTGAAACACACAAGTTAACAAAAAGAAGGAAGGAAAAACAATTTACACCACTATTCCAATAGATAGTCAACACCATTATAACCCCCTGGCAACGGCACAAAAAAGTGATCGGCGCCCACCTATACCACTAATAAGTAGCAAGGAAGGGGTCGAAGAAGCTTTTACCCGAACGAGTCGGGATCGATACCACATGGAGTTATGTATTTGGGAGTTGAATTTCTAATTAACCTAGTGGTGTATCAAGTTATTAATTGCACTTCTCATCATAAAGGATTTTGTATTTATACTAAAGTAATACTATAAAGGACTATTATCTAGCTAACTACAATCTTTTTGTGGGTTTTCTCAGGTAATTAAAGGCGCTAGGGTTGCAACTTACTCCTAGCCGAGTGACTAATGGGGTCTAAAATCGAGGATAACCTTGTCAATTATGGGTGAATGACATAACATCATACTAAATTGCTCACCCAATACCTATCGGTAATTTGGGTGACTTTTCCCGAATTGTCCTTCTCAACCACAATTGGGTGTTTCAACAAATCAAATGAAATGGCTTAAGTCGGGTGTAACTATCTCTATTATCCACCCTTTTATTGGGGCTATCAATCTCTTGAGTTCACCCCAATACCTTGTTAGCCTAATTACCTAGACTTGGATCATCTTTCTCAAGAATAACCCTAGTCATGAAGGCATGAAATAGTGTTTGCAACCACTAAATCTGAGAATTAAGCATGAATTAGACTAAAAATAAAACACCCAATCACAAATTTATCCTAAAATAGAACACTCATTAGCTACCCACACTAGGGTTGGGTCAGAACCCTAGCTACTCATATTTAAAGAAGAAACTAAAATAGATGATGAAATTGAACCCATAAATGTTGATTACAAGAAACAAATCTAAGAAATATTGTAGGATCTAAGCTAAAATTGCTCAAAATGGAATAAAACTACTGTTCACATGCTCCCTCTAACATTTGATGTCCTAAAAATGACAAAAAGATGTATTTATACTAGGCTAATAATACTGGACAAAATTGCCCCTATGGAGATTTCGCTCCCAGCGTAATTCTGAGCGCTCCAGCGGATGGGCTTCTGCTGTAGTGTAATAATGATCGCTACAGCATTTCTGGATTTGTAAATCCTTTGGAACTCTATTCCACTCCCAACGGAATAATGTAGCGTTGCATCAGTCTCTGAAAAGGCGGCAGCAGAATAATACCACTGAACGCGTTAGTGTGAAAACTCCAAAATGCTGACTCTCTCATGTTTGGAAAACGCTCCCAGCGTAATTTTAAACGCTTCAGCAGTAGAGAAAATGGTGCAGCGAAATTGTAGTGCGGTCAGCGTTTCAACTTGCCTTAAAAACCCGCTCTCTGAAGTTTTGCAACAGGGCAGCGGATGGAATTCCGCTGCAGCAAGTGACAACTATTGCAGCATAATATTGGCGCTGACATCGGTTTTCCTGGGTTCTGGGACAATGCAAGTTTTTGCTCCTCTTTGAGTCATTTTAAGTGAATCTCTCCAATTTTACTCAATTCCTGCAATTTAAACAACTTGCATCAAAACTTGGGAGTATTTTGGTCAAATTCGCCTCAAAACGTAAGAAAACGAGAGTAAATAATAGGTATGAATCCCTAGTTATCAGTCGTTCTTTCAGACATGCTCCGAGGACTAGCCCAGTTCACTGTGGTACATCATCTGGACATGGTTCACACACTTATCAGCACGACCATTCATCTCTCAGTGCCTTCCCAACTAAGAGTTTGTCCCGTGCTCCATCGGGACAGGGTTCGTCTATGCCAGGTCCTTCTACCAGTTATCTCGGTGCTCGGGGCTCCCTTCAGTCCCCAGCGCCAGCACCGGAGAGTTGCTATGAGTATGGAGAGTTTGGTTACCTGAGGAGGCAGTGTCCCCGCTAGTGCGAAGTCCAGCCCAGTAGAAGAGATAGTCTATGACATCAACACCAGTTTCTTAACCACCCCCTCAGCTAGTTCGGGGTGGAGCTCAGTCAGCTAGGGGTCGTGCGAGAGGGGGAGGCTGATCAGGGGGTGTCCAGGCCCGTTTCTATGCTCTCCCTACCATACAGGATACCATTGCTTCAGATTCTGTGATTACATGTATTGTCTCAGTTTTCCACAATGCCTCTGTATTATTTGACCCTGGTTCCACTTATTCATATGTGTCCTTGTATTTCACTCATTTTTTGGATATGCCCTGCGAGTCTCTAGTTTCAGCTGTTCATGTATCTACTCCGGTGGGCGATACTATTATTGTGGATCGTGTATATAGATCATGTGTGGTGGCTATTGGGAGTCTGGAGACTATAGTATACCTCTGGTTGCTTAGTATGGTCGATTGTGACATGATTTTGGGTATGGATTGGTTGTCTCTATGTCATGATGCTCTAGATTGTCACTCTAAGATCGTGACGTTGGCGATGTCGGGGTTATATAACCTATGTTCCCAGCAGAGTGATTTCATACTTGAAGGCTCGCGCATGGTTGAGAAGGATTGTTTATCTTATTTGGCCTTTGTGAGGGATGTTAGTGCAGAGGCCCCTGTTATTGATTCTGTTCCGGTGGTGCTAGATTTTCCGGGTGTGTTTCCTGCAGACCTGCTTGGCATACTTCCTGATAGGCATATTGACTTCATTATTGATTTGGTGCCGGGCACTCAACCCATTTCTATTCCACTGTATCGTATGGCACCATAGGAGATGAAGAAACAACTTCAGGAACTCCTTGATAAGGGGTTTATTCGGCCTAGCATGTCACCTTGGGGTGCACCAGTTCTACATGTAAATAAGAAGGATGGTACTATGAGAATGTGCATTGATTACAAGCAATTGAAAAAAGTCACAATCAAGAACAAGTATCCTTTGCCACGTATTGATGATCTATTTGACCAGATTCATGGAGCGAGGGTGTTCTCAGATTGATTTGAGGTCGGGGTATCACCAGCTGAAGATTCAGGACTCAGATATTCTTAACACAACTTTCAGGACCCGATATGGCCATTATGAGTTCCTTGTGATGTCTTTTGGGATGACCAATACCCTAGCAACATTCATGCATCTGATGATCAGTGTGTTTCAGCCTTATCTTGACTCGTTTGTTATTGTATTCATTGATGACATCCTGGTGTACTCCTGTAGCCAAGAAGAGCATGCCCAGCATTTGAGGATGGTGTTACGGCGATTGAGGGAAGAGAAGCTTTATGCAAAGTTCTCAAAGTGTGAGTTCTGGCTTAGCTCAGTGGCATTCTAGGGGCACGTGGTGTCTAGTGAGTGTATTTAGGTGGATCCAAAGAAGGTAGAGGCTGTGCAGAGTTGATCCTGACTGTCCTCATCCACGGAGATTCAGAGTTTTCTTAGTTTGGCTGGCTATTACCGTCGTTTTGTGGATGGTTGTACATCTATTGCATCGCCCTTAACAAAATTGACCCAGAAGGGTGCTCCATTAAAGTGGTAGGATGAGTGCGAGGAGAGCTTTCAAAATCTCTAAACTTCTTTGACCGCGACTCCAGTGCTAGTTCTGCCATCAGCTTCTGGTTCTTACACAGTGTATTGTGATGCTTTGCGGATTGGTATTTGGTGTGTTCTATTGCAGGAGGGTAGAGTGATTGCATATGCTTCGCTCCATTTGAATACCTATGAGAATAACTATCATGTCCATGACCTTGAGTTAGCAGTTATTTTTCACACCTTGAAGATTTGGCAGCACTATTTGTACGGTGTCCATTGTGAGATTTACACTGATCACGGGAGTTTGCAGCATATATTCAAATAGAAGGATCTTAACTTACGTCAGCAGAGGTGATTGGAGCTTCTTAAGGACTATGATATCACCATTTTGTACCATCCGATGAAGGAAAATATGGTGGCGGATGCCTTGGGTCGTCGGACAGAGAGTTTTGGGAGCTTAACATATCTTCAAGCAGCAGAGAGGCCATTGGCGTTAGATGTTCAGGACTTTGCTAGCCAGTTTGTCAGACTGGATATTTCTGAGCTGAGTCGAGTATTGGCTTGTATGGTATCTCGATCTTCTCTTTATGATCGTATCAAGGAGCATCACTATGATGACCCCCATCTGTTTGTACATAAAGACACGGTCCAGCACGGTGATGCTAAGGAGGTCAATATTAGGGATGATGGCGCATTGAGGATGCAGGGCAGGCTATGCTTGCCCAATGTAGTTTTTTTGCGTGAGTTGATTCTCCAGGAAGCTCACGGTTCATGATATTCTATTCGTTCGGGTACCACGAAGATGTATCAGTACTTGAGACACCATTACTGGTGGAAGAGAATGAAGAAGGACATAGTGGAGTATGTAGCTCGGTGCCTAAATTGCCAGCTTGTGAAGTATGAGCATCATCGACCAGGTGGGTTGCTTCAGAAGTAAGAGATTTCAGAGTGGAAGTGGGAGCAGGTCACTATGGATTTCGTTGTTGGACTCAATGGAGGTTTGATGCAATTTGGGTGATTGTGGATACGCTGACCAAGTCACCTCATTTCGTTCCTGTGATGACTACCTATTCCTCCGAGCAGGTGGCTCGAGTGTATATCCGCGAGATCGCTGGGCTTCATGGCGTATGTATCTATCATCTCTGACTGGGGTACGCAGTTTACATCACATTCTGGAGCATCGTACAACATGAGTTGGGTACTCGAGTGGATTTGAGCACATCATTTCACCCTCAGACAAACGGGTAGTCCGAGCGCACTATTCAGATATTAGAGGATATGCTTCATGCATGTTTTATTGAGTTTGGGGGGTCGTGGGATTTTCTTGCCTCTAGTGGAGTTTTCTTACAATAACAATTATCAGTCGAGCATCCTGATGGCACCGTATGAGACTCTGTATAGTACGCAGTGTAGGTCTCCAATGTGTTGGTTTGAGCCGGGAGAGGCTAGATTATTCGGTACAGACTTGGTTCAAGATGCTCTGGAGAAGGTTAAGGTGGTTCGGGATAGACTACGCACAACCCAGTCTAGACAGAAAAGTTATGCAGATCAGAAGAAGGTTCGGGTTGTTGCATTCATTGTTGGAGAGCGGGTCTTGCTCTGGGTTTTGCCTATAAAGGGCATTCTGAGGTTCGGGAAAAAGGGCAAGCTGAGCCCAAGGTTCATTTGTCCTTTTGAGGTGTTCCGGCGAGTTGGGGAGGTTGCTTATGAGCTTGCCTTACCTCCCAGTCTAGCAGGAGTTCACCCAGTATTCCATGTTTCATTGCTCCGGAAGTACCACGGCAATCCGTCTCATGTGTTGGATTTCAACTCACTCCATATGTACAAGGATCTATCTTATGTTGAGGAGCTAGTGGCGAGGACAAAGAACATTGCTTCTATGAAGGTTCAGGGGAGTGGTCAGCCGGTCGAGGAGGCGACTTGGAAAAATGAGCATGATATGTACAGCAATTATCCTCATCTTTTCACCAGTTCAGGTATGTCTCTACACTCGTTTTATGACAAACATTTTGTTTAAAAGGGGGAGGATGTGACGACCCGGTCGGTCGTCTGGAGAGTTGTAGCCCCATTTTCCTATTTTCTGCTTCTATTGTGTTCTACAGCTGTTATATGACTTACCGGGTTGGTTGGTTCGGGTCGTGAGTGATGTTAGAGAGAATTGAGACACTTAGTCTCTTAATTGGAAGCTTAAGTTGGAAAAAGTTGACCGGATGTCGAATTTTGAGTAAACGACCTCGAATTTTAATTTTTATGGTTCTGTTAGCCGTTATGTGATTCCAGACATAGGAGCGCGTTGGAATGATATTAGAATTAGGCTTGAATTGGCGAAAGTTAGAATTTTGGCGAATTTGACCGGTTGTGGAGATTTTGATATCGGGGTCGGATTAGATATCCAGGAATTGGAGTAGGTTCGTGGTGTCATTTATGATTTGTGTGCAAAATTTGAGGTCAATCGAACGTGGTTTGATAGGTTTCGGCCTAATTTGTAGAATTTTGAAGTTTACAAGTTCATTATGCTTGAATCCGGGGGTAATTTGTGTTTTCGGTGTTGTTTGGGGTGATTGGATGGTTCGACTAAGTTCGTATGGTATTTTATGACTTGTTGGTATGTTTGGTTGAAGTCCCCGTGGCCTCGCATGGATTCTGGGCAGTTAACGGACTATTTTTTAGACTTGATAGATTGCATAATTGCTGGTGTTTCAGTTGTTGGTCTTCTCTTATGCGATCGCGTAAGAGGAGAAGTGATCGCGTAAGTTTGTTTAGAGGCAATGTCATTTTACCTTAAGCGTTCGTGAATTAGGGGACGTGATCCGTTAGTTGGTCAGGTTGTGCATCGCGAATGCATGGGCTGGGCCGCGTTTGCGAAGAGGAAGTAAAGCAGTAGTGGAGCTCAAGTGTTGTTCTTCGCGGTCACATGAGGACGGACGCGATCGCGTAGGTGTGAGCAGCCAGTGGTTCACGATCGCGTGTGAGATGACGCATTCGCACTTAACGGTTGAAAATTTGTTCTTCGCGATCGCATGAGACTTTCCGCGATCGCGTAGTGTGAGCACCTGGGCAGAATATAAAAAATTCAAAAACGAGGGTTAGCCATTTTTATCAAAACTTGAGTTTGGGAGCTCGGATTTGGACGGATTTTGAGGTTTCAGAGACATCGATTGGGTAATGCTTCTATGCTCTATTTGGTTATATCCCACTAATATGTCATTAATTAAATCTTTGGATTTGGGGTTGAAAAATTGGAAAAAAATGGGAAGAAGTACTGCTACGGGTCGTGTACTTGTTGAATAGACTGCTAATTGGTGTCTTGTGCTCAGTCACAGTCTTACTTGTGTATCATATCTCCGTTTCCTCTTGTTTCTTGTTAATACTTGTTATTATCTCTATTTGGGCTGAGTTGTATGATTTCTGTGTGATCGAGAGGCTGGAGAGGTTAGTGACTAAGATAGGACATAGTGCCGAGTTATGAGCTATGTGAGTGTATATGGATCGGGTTGCACGCCGCAACGATCCTGAGCGCTGAATGTATATGGATCGGGTTGCACACAGCAACGAGCCTTATGGCTATTTATGGATTGTGGATCGGGTTGCACGCCGCAACAAGATTGGATCAGGCTGCACGCCGCAGTGATATAGCGCTTGGGCTGAAGGAGCCCCTCCGGAGTCTATACACCCCCAGTGAGTGTCGATACCTATTGAGTGTGTGTATTGAGGGCTGAAAGCCGAGTATTGAGCTATTGAGAGCTTGAGTATCTGTTACCCGAGAGGTTGCATTTGTCTTCCTTTGTTGCTGCACTTAGCTGATTTATGTTATTGTTATGAAATTCTGGAAAATATTGTATATGGTTTACCTGAACTTAGTAAATATGCAGCTGACTTGATTTATATTGCCTGAATTTACCTATGTCTACTTTCATTGTTGAAATTGCTGAAATGAACTGTATTTGTATAGCTCATCACTTCTTCTCAGTTCCTTATTTGTTTCCGTTACTTACTGAGTTGGTTGCTCTCATGCTACACTCTGCACTTCATGAGCATATCCAGGTGTATCCGGTTATGGAGTACGTTGAGCTAGTGTGTGGTCGAGTATCGGAGATTTACGAGGTAGCTACTGGCGTTCGCAGTCCTTGTCTCTACTTCTTTGCCATCTTTCTTTTCTGTATTGACATTTAAACACAGACTCTTGTAGATACTATTTCTTAGACTGGTTGTTTAGATGCTCACGATTTGGTGACACCTCGATGTTTGGGGCTATATTTTCGCGTTGTATTTTGAGTTTAACTCCTGTTTTATGAAAACTCTGTTAGGAAAAAACTTTTAGCTTATCTTTTATGAAATATCGAAGTATTTTCAAAATCGGCTTGCTTAGTACCATCGATAGGCATCATCACGAAAGGATTAGAGTTTTGGGTCGTGACAAAAAAATTATCAAATATTATTTTCCTTTGTAATTTTAATAATTTTTCAATAATTACAATATTATTTTCCTTCATAAGGATTACTGAAGAAAAAAATTACCTTCATTTGACGGAAATTTTCACTAAATGTACGTAGTTTGAGACTGGCTTATATAAGTGGCACAACATAATACTAAAACAAGAGGAATTGAGAAAAGAAAATGAAATTTTTCATCTTTTCAAAGCTTTGATCTAACTTGGTATAACTCACTTAGTACTTCTATCTTTCCCAACTTTGTTTAATTTTGATCTCATTTTGACACACTCCGGACTTTCATCCTTCTCCTATATCTTGAGATTCATCCCCTGTTAACCTTACTCTGCTTCTCTGTTTTCTCTTTCCCCTTCTCTATCTCTCAATTCGTATTAAACATCTACATATATAATTCTCCCATGGATAAGTATCTCTACTTAGAATTCGATACCTTAAATATGTTGAATTCCTCTGTATCTAACGCCTTGAATTCCTCTTGGACTTTAACTTCTACATGCAAATACTAGTTAATGTGTGAGGAAAAAACATGATAAGGTATTAACAATTGTCTAAAGAAATAGAATAAAGTATAAATGGGGTCTCTTCAGTCTCCACCTAGTATTATCATATTCAATTGCAACTATACCATTGTATAATCCTTTGAATATTTGAAATTATTTCATAATTTACTGGAATTGAAGGTAAAAGTCACAGTTCAAGCATAAATAGCAAAATGAATGTTGATTTTATAACTAAACATAAATTTAATAGTAACAAAATTTTAAAGCAAACTAAGAAAAAATGGAAAACATGACTGTCCTCACAGATTTAATACTAGGCTGCAAATCTCAGATAAATCATTGAACCAGTAACCGTAAAAATTGCGCGTGGTGCCCTATTTGATCGCCTCCATTTAACCTATACCCGTTTTTTTAAAAGCTTTTAACTTGTACCCACTTTTTAAATAACTTCAGCTCCCCCTTCCCTCGCTGAGCTAAAGTTCACGAGTTAAGCTGAAGTTCGCCAGTTATAAAGATAAAACTTCAGCATACGGGGCTGAAGTTCCCCAATTACAAAGACACTGAAGTTTCCCAGTTACAAACTTCACCTCTAGAGCTGAAGTTTCCAAGTTATAAAGACAACAACTTCAGCATACGGGGCTGAAGTTCCCCAATTACAAAGACACTGAAGTTTCCCAGTTACAAACTTCACCTCTAGAGCTGAAGTTTCCAAGTTATAAAGACAACTACTTCAGCCCCGTATGCTGAAGTTGTTGTCTTTATAACTTCGGAACTTCAGCCCCGTATGCTGAAGTTCCCCATTTACAAAAGTCAAAACTTCAGCTCTAGAGCTGAAGTTCTCCAGTGTAAATGGGGGAACTTCAGCCCCGTATACTGAAGTTTTTGTCTTTGTAAATGGGGAACTCCAGCATCGTATGCTGAAGTTGTTGTCTTTATAACTTGGGAACTTCAGCCCCGTATGCTGAAGTTCTCCACTTACAAAAGACAAAACTTCAGCTCTAGAGCTGAAGTTCCCCCAGTTACACTGGGGGAACTTCAGCCCGTATGCTGAAGTTTTTGTCTTTATAACTGGGGAACTTCATCTTCAGCATGAAGTTCCCCATTTACAAAGACAAAAACTTCAGCTCTAGAGCTGAAGTCCCCCAGTGTAACTGGGGGAACTTCAGCCCCGTATGCTGAATTTTTTGTCTTTATAACTAGGGAACTTCAACTCTAGAACTTCAGCTCGCAAGGTACTTCAGGCCCGTCTACTAGAATGCTGAAGTTTTGCGTGATTTCCTTTGCTACTTCAGCCCCGCATGCTGAAGTTATGCGCAAAAGCGGGTACGGATGTAATTTTTTTTTTACAAAGCGGGTATAAGTTAAAACGTGGCACAAAAAGTGGGTACAGATGCAAAAGCCCCCCAATAACCGGACGGGAGAGGGGGACGAAAAACAAAAAATCTTCTTCGAAACATGCGCTACGACACTGTAAATCTTGGACGACATATCCTTTGTAAATATTTTGTAATTTGTACAAAGTCCTTTTTCCTTATCACTTTCTCTCTTCTTCATCCTTTCTCATGTCACGACCAAAAAACGACCGTCGTGATGGTACCTATCGTAGAACTAGGCAAGCCTCAATTCAACATTTCCCAATGCAATAAAAACACCTTTTGAAATAACAACGGAATGATTTAACATTTAAACAAAAGCCTTTTGAAAATAGTACTATCAAAAACACGATACAACCATCCCAAAAATCGGATCGTCATTGAGTACATGAGCGTCTAAAATCGGAACATAGTCCACATCAGTATCCAAAGTAATAAACTAAAAATACAGATAAGCTAAGGAAGGGAAATCAAGCCCGCGAACGTCGTGCACCTACCTCGATAGTCACTAAACTCTTATGCCTGAATCAGCAGCCGCCGCTGTGACCAGAAACGCCTAGATCTGCACACAAGATGCATGGAGTAACGTGAGTACACCAACTCAATAAGTAACAAGTCCAAACTTTGGACTGAATATAGTGACGAACTCAACCAGTACAGATAAGATGAAAACAACTGTGCAGAAACGTAGAAATACTCTTAAATAATTTATGCAATTCAAAACCGGGAAATAAAGCAGTTTCATATAGTGTAATGAATATAACTCTATTTTCACTACATGCTAATGCACATACTGTAAGTGATGCACCATACTGTCGGCCTCAGATGCTCCCACTCTCGATATCTCAACCACTCGATACTAAATATCGTTCATACGGCCCAGGGAAGATCCATCCCGGAATATATACAATGCTGACCGTAGCTCACCCAGTACCAAGGAAAAGGGCCAATCCAGCCCTGTGGAGAAGATCCATCTCCAAGTAACAAGTACTTCAGACAAAATCCATATCCAGGGAAGATCCATCCCTCAATAATATAAATTGCGCTCACTGAGGGCATGTTGTAGACTCCAGAGGGGCTCCTACAGCCCAAGCGCTATCATAACATCAATATATCTGCTGCGAGGTACATCCCGATCCCACATTTGTCACTTACAATCGTCTCTCAACCTCACTCAGTCATCTACCTCTCCAGTCTCACTCATGGTCCCAAAATATCATGTAAGCCCGAAACAGTAATACGATGATGCAATAGATAGCAACTGAGACTGGTATATGACATAGCAACATGTATATGACTGGGTATAAGATATCAGTAAAAGCAGTAAAGTGATGGCAAGAAATGACCACTTTGGGTCTCTACAGTACCGGTAATAAGCCTAAACATGATAACTAACATGATCGACAACTCAACTACTTTATCACATAGTGAAAACATGAACATCAACAAGATAGAGTCACTATATAGTGCCATGGAACCAACTAGGTCACAATTCTCACGGTGCACGCCTGTCACTTGGCATGTGCGTCACTTTAATACTAACCACATAACACGTAATTTTGGGGTTTCGAACTCTTAGGACCAAGTTTGAAAGCGTTACTTACCTCGAACCGAGCAAATCTCTACTCTGCAATTCCTTTGCCTCTCAATTCGGCCTCCAAAATCCATGAATCTAGCAACAAGAACTACAACACAATTAAAATAGGCTAAAGGGATCCCACACCAGAACTACTAAATTTGAACCAAAAATCCGAAATTGGCTCAACCTGGCCCCCGACCCAAGTCTGAAAACGTGATGAAAGTCAAAGTCACAATACCCGAAAGCCCATTAATTCCCGCGTCTAACCATACAAAATTTATCAAAAACATACGTCATTTGCCCCTCAAAAATCCTAAAATTCACTCTCCAATTCCCAAGCCCTAAACCCCTAATTTTCACTTCAAAATCTCCCTAATTATGTGTAAAATTAGGGGGGTAGGGGCGAGGGAACATCATTAGTGAAGATAAATAGGCTCAAGGAACTTACCTAAGTAATAACTTCGAAATCCCTTTGAAAATATCCTAAAAATCCCCAAAGTATGAGTTCCAAAATTTGAAAATGGGGAAAAATCTCGAAGTCTTCTATTTATAGGTTCTGCCCAGCAAAATCGCACCTGCGGTGCCCAGCCCGCTTCTGCGACAAAATTTCAGCGCCTGCAAAAATCACTTATGTCCACTGGGTTCGCACCTGCGCTCCAGGTCTCGCACCTGCGGAGTCGCTTCTGTGGCCCATCTTCCGTTTCTGCGAAATTTACCCATGATCCATTCTTCAGCATCTGCGGCTTAGCCTCGCACCTGCGAACTTGCAGATGCGCTCCACCCTCCGCACCTGCGCTTCTAGTCCAACCCAGATCTTCCCGTACCTGCGACCTCCTCCTCGCTTCTGCGGGGCCGCACCTGCAGACTTCCCACCGCAGGTGAGAAACACTAGAACACCAGAACACCAGCAATGCCTAAGTCCAAAATTTCCTTCCAGTGGGCATCTGAAACACCCCCGAGGCCCCCGAGACCTCAACCAAACCTACCAACAAGTCATATAACCCCATGCGAACTTAGTGAAAACCTCAAACCACCTAAAATAACATCAAAAACATGAATTACACATGGATACAAGCCTAATGAATTTCTAAACTTCCTAATTACGCAAACGACACCGAAACCTATCAAACCACGTCAGGTTGACCTCAAATTTTACACATAAGTCAAAAATGACACCACGAACCTACTCCAACATCCGGAAATCCAATCCAACCCTGATATTAAAATTTCCATTACTGGCTAAAATTGCCAAAATTTCATCTTTCGCCAACTCAAGCCTAATTCTACTACTGACCTCCAAATCACATTCTGGACGCGCTCCTAAGTCCAAAATCACCTACGGAGCTAACGGAACCATCCAAATTCAAATTTGAGGTTGTTTTCACACAAGTCAACATCCTGTCGACTTTTCTAATTTTAGCTTCCAACTAATAGACTAAGTATCTCAATTCACACTGAAACAACTCCGGACCCGAACCAACAAACCCGGTAAGACATAATCCAGCTATAAAGCACAAAAGAAGTAAAAATGTGGGAAACGGGGCTATAACTCTCGAAACGACAGGCCGGGTCGTTACATCCTCCCCCTCTTAAACAAGCGTTCGTCCTCAAACGGGTCTAGAAACATACCTGGAGCCTCAAATAGGTGTGGATATCTGCTCCGCATCTCTTGCTCGGTCTCCCAGGTGTCCTCCTCCACAGGCTGACCTCTCCACTGCACCTTCAGTGAAGCTATATCTTTTGACTTAACTTCCGAACCTGCCACTCCAAAATGGCCACCGACTCCACATCATAAGTCATATCACCATCCAAGTGAACTGTGCTGAAATAAAAAACAAGGGATGGATCGTCAATATACTTATGGAACATAGAAACATGAAATACTGAATGCACAATTGACAAGCTAGATGTCAAGGCAAGCTTGTAAGCCACTTCCCCGATCCTCTAAAGTACCTCAAAAGGCCCAATGAACCGAGGGATCAACTTTCCCCTCTTCCCAAACCTCATAAGACCCTTCATGGGTGATACCTTCAGCAACACCTTCTCTCCGACCATGAAAGACACATCATGGACCTTCTTGTCAGCATAACTCTTCTGCCTAGACTGCGCCGTGCGAAACCGCTCCTGAATCTATTTCACCTTGTCTAATGCATCCTGGACCAAGTCTTTACCCAAGAGCCTAGCCTCACCCGGCTCAAACCATGCCATTGGAGATCTACACCGCCTCCTATATAAAGCCTCATACGGAGTCATCTGAATGCTTGAAGGATAACTGTTATTATATACAAACTTCACGAGCAGTAGAAACTGGTCCTATGAACCCCAAAATCAATGACACAAGCGCGTAACATGTCCTCCAATATCTGGATAGTGCGGTCGAGCTGTCTGTCCGTCTGAGGGTGAAAGGTTCTGCTCAACTCAACGTGAGCACCCAACTCTCGCTGCACGGGCCTCTAGAACTATGATGTAAATTGTGTGCCTCTATCTGAAATGATGGAAACTGGGACACCATGAAGGTGAACAATCTCTCGGATGTAAATCTCAGCCAAGTGCTCTGAAGAATAAGTAGTACCCACTGGAATAAAGTGCACGGACATGGTCAGTCGATCCACGATCACCCAAATAGCATCGAACTTCCTCGAAGCCCGTGGGAGCCCAACTACGAAATCCATGGTGATCCGCTCCCACTTCCACTCTGTTACATCTCGCGTTTTTGTATGTTAAAAGTTTCATCTTCAGTTAACCGACATAGACTCGGGATGATATTATCTTGAGGTTAACATATTTATGCTATTTATAACAAGCGCTAATTAAGTTTCACGAAGGATAAATGATACATGAATTAAATAAAACGCGTTTCGTTGAAAGTGGCCAATTTGGGATAAAATACAGGTCGAGCGAAAATACCCGATAATTATGAACTAGTACCATACAAGGTACCATATAATCACGATAGTATAATGTATAAAGTATATTAAAAATGAATAGTATTTTTAGGTAATTTGAGATAATTCTTAATTATATGGGTAATTGATTAATTACCGGGTAAAGGGACATTACCTAGTTAATAAATTTAGTGGATAAGATTAGTCCTCCCCCCTCCCCCAAACGTGGAAAGAGGCCACAAACCTAGAAAATGACTCTTAGTCATTTCATGATTAGGTGGCTAGCTAAGGATTAATAGAAATTTAATAAGAAAGACTTATACATGTCTTGTTTCCATACTTCTTCACTCCAAAGGCTTTCACATAACATTTGTCAGCTCTGAATATAATCACAAGCGATTGCTCCAAATCAAGAGGCCCTTCTTCTCTTAAAGGTTTTCAAGATTTTGTCTTTAAAACAATCCCAGATGGACTTCCTCCTATTTATTCTGATACTACTCAACTTATTCCTTCTCTTTGTTTATCTACAAAGGAAACTTGTTTAGATCCATTTAAAGTGCTTTTAATCAAGATTAACTCATCTAATGATGTTCCTGAAGTGACTTGCATAATATTTGATGGAATTATGACATTTGCTATTTTGGCTGCTCAAGAAATTGGTGTTCCTAGTGTTAGCTTCAGAACTACAAATGCTTGCAGTTTATGTGCAATAAACACATACCTCTCCTCATTGAAAAGGGAATTCTGCCTATAAAACCAACGTGATTGCTTCAAGCTTTCCATGCGATTTTTTCCATATTTTGTCGCAATTAACGTGTGTTAGATGATTTTTAAGAGAATCGGTTCAGGTATGTTAAGGTCATCCCTTCTTTCTTTTTGGCATGATCCAAGTTAAACAGAAGAAACGAGCAAACACACTATTTTCATAAACAATTCTATTCATATAAATACTAGGGGTCTCTGTGTTCTTGATTTCCCATGTGACATATTATTATATCTTATGTTCACGAGTCTACAAATAATATACAGTTGATAAAGTTTAGCCGAAAAGAATATTGAGATTTTTAACACATTTTCATGCATTTCATTCATTTATGCATGTACATTAACCCATTACTAGGCAATGTTATATACGCGTATTTATATGTATGTATTTACGTATATGGGATATGTGAAAAAGGTTACGGCGTTATATACGCACCACCACCTGATCAGTTGGTATATGTTGATGATGTTGCCCGCAGTGGCCTAGACGTATGATGGGATGCCCTCAGAAGCTTTATGATATTATGTACACCTATACCTATGCATGACACGACATTTATATGCACGTGCATGACATTATAAATGTTTTAGGATTTATAAAGTTATTCAGATTTACAGATGGATTTCTTTATTCCATATTTCATCTATGTATCTTATGTACTGATTTACATTCCTTACATACTCAATACATTATTCGTATTGACGCCCTATTTCTCGGGGCTTTCATTTCATGCCCGCAGGTGCAGGTAGGCAAGTCGATGGTCCCCCTTCTTAGGATCCTTGATCAGCGAGAGTTGGCGTGCTACACTTGATCCGAAGCTGCTTTTGATTTTGTTACGATATGCTTGTATATAAATGTATGGGTATGACGTGTCTTAGTCCCGTCGTTGTACAGTTGCATTTTTATTAGAAGTTGGTAGGCAATTATGTACAGTTGGATAGTATGTGGCATTGTCGGCTTTCAGTTTTGGGTGTATAGTTGTCAATAGCAGCTTTACCGGCTCGCCCACTGTATTCTGCATGTATACGTACATATGCCTTTTTGGCAGGTTTCCTTCATGTATGTTATTTTCGTAATTCAACAGACGCCATTAAGGTTTATGTCTTAGATACATGCTTAGGGGTGTTCGAAAGGTAGGACTCGGCACCCGTTGCTGCACATCGGTTTGGGTCATGACAAAAGTGGAATCAGAGCAATTCTGTCCTAGGGTTGTCTACAAACCGTGTCTAGTAGAGTCTTATTTATGGGTATGTTGTGCATCACACTTATAGATAGGAGGTTACATGACATATAAGATGTTATCCTCTCTTCTTATCTTAGATCGTGCGGCATAAGAATTCATGTTCCTAACGATATATTTACAGCGATGCCTCTAAAGACTACAGCCGCTAGCACGGGTCAGAAGGCTACTAAAGTGTTAGAAAGAGATATAAGTTACACTATAGATTCATATCCATCCGAGATAATGGGTTCTATTGAGAAGAATCCATCCGAGGATCCATATGAGTCATCCGTTCGAGTTATTTCGACCACTCCGGCAGCAAATGGGGTGAGAGGAGTTCCGAACTCACCAAGGCCCTTAGTTGCATTATCACAACCCGTTGATCAGAGTAAGAGGGGAGTAGTGCATGTATTAGCACAACCGGTTTTCCCTCAGGCTCAAAACTATGTCAAGGTATTTGCGGACACCAGCCCTTCTGAGGTTCCAAATAGTCCACAGTGTTTAGAGTCTGTCAATCAAGGTTCGTCAGTGTATGTTATGGGATATGCAGAGGAAGAGGATAGTATTCGGGACAAGAGGAGGAAGCTAAATGATAAGGATATGAAGGTTCCTCTTTGAAGTGTGTCTAATCGAGGTTCTTATATAGGACGAGGCAAGGACCCTCTACTGTAGACTTCCTCCAAGTGTTAGTTTTTGGTTTGTGAATTCCACCTCTTCTTGGAGTATTACCAAGTCAGGGTTCTGAATGTATTAAGTTGTTTTATAAGGACGTACGGAGTCTCGTCCCGACTTGTATATATTATGGTTATGCCTACTTAGATGTTTTGCAGACAGTATCCTATATATAGTTTTGGGTATGATATGTCTACGGCCTTGTTGACCCCTATGTATATAAACCTTTTTCTAATTAGTTATGTGAGTTAAGTCTTAATATTGTTACTTATATATATATGGATGTCTCCTGTAATGGCCCGTGATAGATTTGATAATAAACAAGGATAAGGTAGTGGTGTTCGGTTGGGTAGAGCTTAATATTTTAAGGGGTATGGATTGGTTGGGTTTTTTTTATGCTAACATCAAGTGTAGGTCAAAGATGGTTTGATTTCAGTTCCCAGAAAAGCCTGTTTTAGAATCAGAAGGTAATACGCCGTCGCCAAAAGGAAGATTTATTTCCTATATCAAGGCAAGGAAGATGACCAGAAAGGGCTGTATTTATCACTTAGTTCGAGTTCAGGATGTGGAAGTAGAGTCACCAACCATTCTGTCCATCCCTGGTGTTAATAAGTTTCCCGATGTTTTTTTCCAATGAACTTAGGGTCTTCCGCCAGAGCGAAAAATTGATTGCTATTGACCTACTAGCAGATACGCATCCAACATCTATTCCTCCCTATAAAATGGCCCCCGCAGAGCTAAAAGAGTTGAAGGAACAACTAAAGGATTTGCTTGAAAAAGGCTTTATCATACCTAGTACATCACCATGGGGAGCACTCGTGTTAATTGGGAGGAAGAAAGACGGTTCCTTATGGATATGTATTGATTATAGACAGTTGAATAAAGTGACGATCAAGAATATGTACCCGCTCCCAAGGAGTGATGATTTATTTGATCAGTTACAAGATGCCAAGTGTTTTTCAAAGATAGACTTGAGGTCCGGTTACCATCAGGTAAGGGTTAAGGAGGAAGGTATTCCGAAGGTAGCATTCAGGACTAGATACGGGCTTTTTGAGTTTCAAGTTATGTCGTTCGGTTTGACCAATGCCCCAACAGTATTCAGGGACTTGATGAACTGTGTGTTCAAGCCCTTTTTAAATATGTTCATAATCATATTTATTGACGATATATATTGGTATATTCTCGTTCAGAGGCTGAGCACGCAGATCACTTGTGTATTATGCTCAGAGTTCTACAAAAAGGGAAGTTGTATGCAAAATTCTCTAAATGTGAATTCTGGTTAAACTCTGTAGCTTTCCTTTGGCATATCATTTCAGGTGAAAGCATCACCCAAAAGATTGAGTCAGTGAAGACTTGGCCTAGACCCACAACACCGACGGAGGTTCGTAGCTTCTCTGTTTGGCAGGTTTTTACAGGAAACTTGTAACAAAATTTTCTTCTCTTTTAAGCACCTTTGACCAAAGTGGTATGTGGTGTTTCGCTTGATATTCCGGAATAGCATAAGGAAATCTATGGTGCAAGAAAGTTTAATAAAGGTTGCAAATAAGTATAAATAAATATGTGTAGGTCGCAAGCTAAAGTATGGTAGAGTGACAAGGTTTTAGGAAGACAGGAGGAAGGATAAGAAAAGATGAGTGAAAAAGTAACGAGAATGGATAAGTCCTTGGGGTTAAGCTCATAATAGAGCTGATGCTTTCTCTAAGTTATAGAAGGCTCAGTATAGTCTGGATGATCTCAAAGGACTCTAAGACTAGTAGCGTTTAGAATGGATGAAATGCTGCCCTGATAGTGGAATAAGGGCGTAATTGTGATGGATAAAGGATGAAGTTTGGGCCTTCGAAGAGGGGAATTTCATGAATTATAAAAGATTATGATTCCCATGTAAGTTAACTCAGAAGGAAACTAAGTTTCAATGGACCGATGTTTGCGAACGGAGTTTCCAGGCATTAAAGGACAGATTAACTTCAGCACCGGTTCTAACGCTCCCAGAAGGGACCGATGGTTATGTGATCTATTATGACACTTCAACCGTTGTATTGGGTTGTGTGCTGATGCATCATGGTAAGGTTGTAGCTTATGCTTCTAGACAGCTAAGAAAGCACGAGAAGAACTACCCGTCCCACGATTTAGAGTTAACCGTAGTGATTCATACACTAGTGATGTGGAGGAACTACTTGTATGGCATTAATGTTGATATCTATACGGATCATAAGAGACTCCAATATATATTCAAGCAAAAGGAATTGAATTTACGTCAAAGGAGGTGGTTGGAGCTACTTAAAGATTATGATGTTGATATTTTAAACCATCCAAGGAAGGTGAACGTGGTAGCCGATGCCCTCGGCCGCAGATATATAGGTAGCTTGTCATATTTACAGCCAGAAAAGAAGGGAATAGCCCATGAGATTCATCAACTAGCTAGTCTTGGAGTTCAGTTACTGGACTCAGGTGATATTGGAATTACTATTCAGGATACGGTAACATCCCCGTTAGTAACTGAAGCGAAGAAATGCCAGTACAAGGATCCTGTGTTAGTTCATTATAGGGATACCCACCCCAGAAGGAGAAGACACCGTTTGAGATTACAGAAGATGGGGTCCTTAGATATCGAGGACGATTATGTGTCCCTAATGTTGCAGGGCTGAGTCAGCAGGTTATGGGAGAAACTCACTATTCTCATTATTCTATCCATCCTGGAGCGACAAAGATGTATCATGATATCAGGGAAGTATATTGGTGGGACGGAATGAAAGAGGATATAGCGGAGTTCGTTTCTTAGTTTCCTAACTATCAGCAGGTGAAGATTGAGCATCAAAAACTCGGTGGATTATTGCAGGCTATGAAAATTCTGACTTGGAAATGGGAAGTAATCAATATGGATTTCATCATAGGCTCACCTCGTACCCAGCGTAAGTTCGATTCGATATGGGTGATTGTTGATAGGCTTACAAAGTCATCCCGTTTTATGCCCGTTAGGACTACATATTCCACAGAAGATTATGCAAGGCTTTATATTAAGGAGATAGTATGACTGCATGGCGTCCCTGTATCTATTATCTCAGATAGAGGAGCTCAATTTGCAGCTATCTTTTGGAGGTCCTTCTAAAAAGGATTGGGGACTCAGGTAAGTCTCAGTACGACATTCCATCCCCAGACAGACGGAACGGTTGAGCGTGCTATCAAGACACTTGAGGATATGTCACAAGCTTGTGTGATATTAATACAAGTTATTTCTTTTTTCTTGTGAGCTTTTGTTTGATATTGTTATATTTACATGATAAGTGTTGTAATGTGTATGGGTATATTTTGGTGATTAGGTTTAAACATTTACTAAGAATTAGTCAAGAGAAGTCTCATTGTTGTAGAAGAAGTTGTTATTCATTGTCTCCCCCTTCTTCTCCTGCATTCCCCATGGAAGTAATAAGAATGCTACTACAGGTGGAAGTTTTTGCGGTTGCGATGCTGTAGTAAAGCAGCATATTATTGTAAAGAAGTTGGGGGTTTATGCTGGAGTTTGTTGTGAATAAGAAAAGAGAGTGTTAATCTTACTCCATTATTGCTGATATCTGATTTTTCTTTTTGTTGTTGAAGAAAGTTCTCCCATATCTCTTAAACCAATAAAAAAAAAGGGGTCGATTAAAAAATTATGATAATTCATTAATTCTGCTTGAATAGTTAATATATATATATATATATATATATATATATATATATATATATATATATATATATATATATATATATTTATTTATTTATTTATTTATTTATTTATTTTCTTTATGGTCATGATACAAAATCTGGTGGTAAGAAGATTAAGCCACCATGGTGAGTGTATATGCGCGTGTGTTTTCTCGAAATGCTATGGCTCTTAGTGCATGCTGAATTAGAAGCTTAAATGTGGTAATTCTCCGCTTAAGAAAAGAAATGTAAATGAAGTTTGCTATGAATAAAAAAGGTGCCACAAATTGCAAAAAGATATCTTTTGGAATTCTTAAAATTAGATATAGGAAAAATTAGAGAAAAAGATTACATTAGGAATTGTTTCTGAAAAGCACTTGAGAATAGCAAATAACGTAATAAAATATTTTACTTAAAATTTAATAAATGTTAATGTTTTAACTAATGAAAAGCAATATGGACTTCTTGCGATATTTTAGAAGGCCAACTTAAGGAAAAGCAATCTGATAAAGCTTTTCGCAAACGATCAATCTATATTGATGTTCTATTCAGTTAACCAAAAAAAATGACTAATGAAATACCTAACTAAGGATGTAACTAGTGATAACTAAGAAGACTGAAGAGGGTAAAAGGATGATGGAATAGAACGTGGCATGGCACTTATCTATTGTATTTATTTTCTTTTCTTTTTTGCTCTTTTTCTTACTTACTATTACTAATAAATACATAGGAGAAATAATGTAATATTTAAATAATAAATACTACAAATCTCTAATTATGATCAATATTTACTTCAAATTACTATAGTAATAAATATTACTTTTTGCAATAAAGAATTTGTGAACAACATTTAACATGGAAGGAAAGGCAAGAGTTTGCATAGCATATTTTTTTCTAAGTGAAAGGTCGTGAACAGAACTTTATCTTAGTAATTAGAACTTTGTCTTAAAAAACTACGAAAAAAACATAGGCAGTGGTTATTTTTTTTAATATTCTTTCTGCTTTTTATTTTTTCCTTAGGCATTTGATTTGTAGTTATTGTTTTTGTATCTTCTTCGAGTTGATAATAACTGACATAATTGATATATGAGTATGTCATACCTAAATTTATAAAAGGAGATGTTTCACCGCGCGAAGCGCAGATCGATTAACTAGTTTTCTTAATAAAAACATGAATCATATTAAGTTCATGACACTTTCATAGACGTTTAGATTCCAAAACATATTTCTTCGTTATATCTTCTACATTGATAATGATATGTATTATTTAACCGAAGGGTGTTGTCACGACCCAATTCCATATTAAATTGTGATGGCGTCCAATACCGTTGCTAGACAAGCTAATAATGAATAACTTAATGAATTCCCCTTTTAACGAATTTCCCAGTTAGTGAGTTTTGCTTCAAATAAATTTTTTGATGAAAACTATTTAAGTCAAACAAAGAAAATGGCGAGAAACATTTAAAACCGTTAGAACAGAACTCAAAAATCACAAGTCTCCTAACACGTGCCAAGATCTAGTGTCACAAGTATATGGGCAACTTAGTAGATTATACAAAAGAATGTCTATCCTACCGTTCGAAAAGGAATAGACAAATACCAAAATAAAAGAGAGACTCTAGCATGTTCCTTAACGGCTTGGAAGGGCACCTCACCATCGAATCTCAAATGCAGATCAAGAATGTGCTCCAGATGGATATCCAGATGCACCTGCCTCATATCCTGCACAGTTAAGTGCATAAGTAGCATGATTACATAAAATAATATGTACCCAGTAAGTATCCAGTCTAACTTCTGTGACGATCCAACCGGTCGTCTTAAGTGTTATAGCCCCGATCCTTTATTAATTGCTTTCCCCGTATCTATTTCTGCTATTGTAATTTGCCGGGAGATTTTACTTTGGTTTTTGGAGTGTTTTGGGACACCTAGTCCCTAAACGGGAGCTTAAGCTTTAGGATTGGAACCTTAGTCGGAATTGTGTGAAGACGACTCTAGAATGGAGTTTCGTCGATTCTATTAGCTCCGTTATGTGATTTTAAACTTAGGGACGTGTCCGAGTTGTGTTTTGGAGATTTTGGCAGGCAGTGAAATTTTTGATATCGAGTTCGGATTGCTATTTCAGAAGTTGAAATAGGTCCGTAGGGCTGAATATGACTTGTGTGCAAAATTTGGGGTTAAAGGACGTGGTTTGATAAGTTTCAACATTGGTTGTAGAATTTGAAAATTTCCTGTTCTTTATGTTTGAATCGGATGATGATTCATAATTTTAGCAATTTTTGATGTAGTTTGAAAGCTCGACTAAGTTCATATGGTATTTTATAATTGGTTGATATAATTGGTTGAGGTCCCAGGGGCCTCAGGTGAGTTTTGGGTGCTTAACGGATGGAAAATTGGACTTGTGCATATTCTGAAGTTGTTGGTTCTGGTGTTTTCGCACCTGGGGTGGGAAGTCACTTGATAGAAGAGAGAAAGATGTCGCAAGTGCACTTTAGTCTTGGGAGCCAGTGGTCGCAGATGCAACACGTAAGCCGCAGAAGCGGAGCCGCATCTGCGGAAGGGTGATCACATAAGCGGATTGGGGAAGGAAGTCAAGTTTCTGCAGAAGTGGACGAGTTAGCGCAGAAGCACATCCGCAGATGTGGATATATGTACGTAGGTGCGGCGTCTGGTATTTCACCGGTGTAGAGCTTTAGTCGCAGAAGTGGCACAGCGGAAGCGGTTAATGGACGTAGGTGCGGTTTAACTGGCAACAAAAGGGCGAATTCGAGGGTTTGATTTCATTCCTCATTTTCGGACTTGGGAACTCGGAAATTGGCGATTTTTCGAGGGATTTTCAGAGAAAGCTTTAGGGTAACGATTCCTAACTCATTTTTGGTTGTATTTCATGAAGCCAAAAAACGTGAGCCTTTTTACATACTTCTTAAAGGGGGAGAGCGCCAGGAGAACGTCGAGACGCCATCAGTTTGGAGCGCGAGGCCAGCAGAGCTTGCTGCAGAGGAGATAAGAAAAGGCTCAGCAGAGGGGATCTGGTAACTGTTATGAATGTGGAGGAGTGGGGCATTTTTCTCGTTACTGTTCCAATGTTCAGACGGACGAATGCTGCTAGGGGAGTGCAGAATAGACCAGCTGAAGATGGAAGAGTGAACGTTGTCGAGCCTAGAGCCCGGGAAGCTCTAAAGGTAAGTTCAAGTCGGAAACATAGCGGGGGTTCTCAAGCTTAGGAGAGGAGACAGTTTCGCTGTCGTTAGATTGTGTGGCAACGTCAGCAGAAAGGAGGAGAAGACGGAAGGCTGTATTCAAAATCTATGTCGGAATTGGCCAGTGCAAAGATAATCATTGATGCTGGGAGTTTGGATAAGATAGCGTCCACGGAGATGGTAGATCAGTTGGGGCTAGGGAAGTTAAAGCAGGACGTCTGGTGTGACGTCGTCCTTATGGACGTATTACATATCCTACTCGGAAGACCTTGGTAATACGAGTAGGGTTCTACCTGCGTAGAGAGAACACCGCTTTACTTTTAACGGGAAAGGCGGTTATTGCCATCAGAAGACTTTGGTTGGCTAAGGAGAAAAGGTGTTTGTTGGCATACCATTTCTGGACGTGGGAAAGAGTCCATAGAATGCTATGCCTTGATAGCAACAAAGCCAACTAGCAGAGCCGATTCGGGGATCGGTGGGATGCCGTAGCTTTAAGAGATAGGGGCGGAGGCAATCGGAAAGGCTTTTTAGGAACGAGGCCCCCTCCCTCCTATGTTGTAAAAGGGAAGTGCAGATCTTTATCTTTCTGCGACACTCTTCCGACTTGATGCCGCCCCTGAATCCACAAGTACCGGCTTGATTACCCCCTAAGATAAGAGGAGGATATAGAAGCAGATTTAGTTGCAGGTAGGAGCGAGTCTACCNGACCTAAGAGACGAGCGTCTTCTCTTAGGTTTCTTCCTCCCGCGCCCGTCGCCGCCCGGCCCGCGTTAGAGGGGAAGATTAGCAAAGCGGGAAAAGAAAGAGGGAAGGTTTGACTTATGTTCATTCGCTCTGCGAGCGGAGCAGTATACCGAAAAAAAGAAGCGACGGGTCGAGTCCGTATCGCCGCGGAGCAACAGCCGCGTCCGGATCTGACCTATTTACTCGGAAATTCATCCGGTGACTTCACGGTCGCCAAAGAAGCCCCAAGAAGCATCAAACATTTCCGATGAGATCCATGGAGAAATTCTTAGATAGCNCCGAATTTCATCAGTTCCAGGCTCAAGTGCCTGTTCATCCATCTTCATTCCAAACAAAGGCGAACATCTCCATTGAGTGACTGTAACTGCTATGGTTTACAGTCAATATAACATTCATAAAAGAAAGAAAAAACCAATATAGGAACTTCAACTAAGAAAGAATAAGAATAAGAAGAATTGCTTAAGTAAGGTAGGCGGAGACGCTGGAAGGGGTGTTAGCTCTTCGATAGAACCAAGTCTTCCCGCGGCT
>ML354921.1:0-113717 GCA_005239505.1 Nicotiana paniculata | reverse complement strand
CCGAAAGGGACGCCTTTTGTTTAAGCATAGTTCTTTTGCACCTTCAAGTATTCTTATATTTTTGCCCATAATTTTCTTTGAGTCCCTTTCGGTCTAATCTTTCGACAAAAGCGAAGCAAACAAATGGCTGCAAAACTGGCTACAATTTCCCCGTAATATTGAGCACAATTTGGGGCATATACGGCATTGACGAAGGCACGAACCCGTCTGTGATCTCATTTGACAAGGCGAACAAAGTGTCTCAAAGAGACTGAAAAGGTTTCCTAAGCAAGACCTCTTCATGAGAAAAGTCGGTAAGCACTGCAAACACAAACCGGTACTAGGTGCAAGACAACTGAGTTTGATTTTTAAAGAAAATTGCATTGCCTCGGAGACAAAGGTCGCAATACCAAGGACGTCTGGGTATGAATCAGTTGGGGGCAACATTGGAAAGCCAAGGTCTCCAGAAAATGATACAGATCAGCCGAGCATCTCGGTACCATACTAATAGAATCAGTTCTTCAGCCGCGGAGATGCCGTGAAGTCAAACCACAATAGGGCATCAAGGCCACAAATCAACCACCACTTTGAAAACTCATAAATTTTTATTTGTTTGAAGCAGGAACAAAGCAGTGCAGAATANATCCAGCTCATAGTTCCGGGTAGAAGTACTCTTCACTCAGGTTGTTTTACGTAGCTTAACCCAGGTAGAACCATTTCACCTAGGGGGATCCAGATCATGGTTCCGGGTAGAAGCACTCTTCGCTCAGGTCATTTTACATAGCTTAATCCAGGTAGAACCATTTCGTCTATAGGAATTCAACGCTTTATCAGTAACGCAGGGTACCAACCCCTGGTTACATTTCCTTCCAGTAATATAGGGTGCCAACCCCTAGTTACATTCCTTCTAGTAATATAGGGTGCCAGCCCCTGGTTTACATTTCCTTCCAGTAATACAGGGTGCCAACCCCTGGTTACATTTCTTCCAGTAATACAGGGTGCTAGCCCCTGGTTACAATTCCTTCCTAGTAATATAGGGTACCAACCCCTGGTTACATTTTCTTCCTAGTAATACAGGGTGCCAGCCCCTGGTTACAATTCTTTCCTGGTAATACAGGGTATCAACCCCTGGTTTCTTCCTAGGAATACAGGGTACCAACCCCTGGTTACATTCTTTTCCAGTAATACAGGGTACCGACCCCTGGTTACCTATCCTTTGGGTAATGTAAGATACGTAATCCCTCGTTACAAATTTTTATCTCTCTTAGTTTGTTTATACTACTGTTTCTGTGTGCCTTTCAATAAATTGGATAGTTTATAACTTTCTCTGATAACTCATAAAATTTTCCTAGTTCAAATTGGGGCAGAAAATTTTGGTCGTTTTGTTCGTCTTTGATGGCTTTTTAGGCCCCGCCGTAGAGCACATGTGATGGTTAAATCTTGCGGTTTCAGTGTCTCATCAGAAGAAATAAGTCTTTCGATCACAAGATGGTTGGAGTTAGCATTGACAATGTGTTAGCAATCCAACTTCTCAAATTTCATTTTCCCAAATTCTGATCGGGAAATCAAGCAATCAAGAATGATCCATAGTCTTTTCTTCGAAGAGCATCAAGATCCAATCTAAGGTCAACACAAGCGAGCAAGTCAAGAATCATGATTTGACTCCAGAAGGCACATAGATAGGAAATTTTGTAACTCTTAGCTTGCAACAATATATAGTTCCCTTCTTTTTCTTCTGATGTAAGCAGCAAGTAACAGTAACAGCAACAACAACGACAACAACAGTTGTAAATCCAGTGTCCGGTAGTCCCAGCTACCAAACTTTCCCAGAACTACACTGACATGATTCCTTTATAGCCAAGGATATGTAGGCAACCTCAGAAGCAAGGTTCGGTCACCTTTTTCAAAATGCTTCATTGTAGTGATGTGTGAGCAAAAATTAGTCATGGATTCACCTTTCCTTGCACGAAAACTCTCCATGTTCTCGAGCAAAGAGGGGCAGCTGTGAATACCTAATTTTTGCATGCTTTTAATACTAGTATTTGGATGATTTTAATTGTTTGTGCATTTTTATTTGCATTCCTTTATTAAAAATAGCAAAAATATGTTTTACCTTTTATTTGTATATTTTAGTTTTGTATATATAAATTATATACACCAAAAATATTTTTCTTCTACTTGTATGCTTCCTTTAGGACTAAATAAAATAATTAGAGGGTTAAGAGTTTGGGCTGTTGTATTTATTAATTAAAATTGAGTCAAATTGGCCCAGAACCTGAGCCCAATTCGTCCATACCCAGTCCAATTGAGGGTTGGACAAGCCTTGGTTCAAAACGGCGTAGTTTCGTGATGAAACTACGTCATTTCATCAAGTGAAACCAAGACTCAATCTGAGCCCTTCCTTATTCTTGATCCAATGGCCTAGATTTAGTTTCATTTGGCATATAAAAGCCTTCTAAGATCAGATTTTTTGGCCATTTTTCCTTAATACAAACCCTAAACCCCTCTCTCTTCACTCTCTCCTCTCTCTCACCCTCTCTTTGAGCCGCCACCGCCCGCCGCCATCCACCGGCATCCAAACCACCCCATTTTTTCACCATCTTCTTCTCTGTTACTCCTCTTTCCATATCTTCAACTCAAATCTCCCAAAACCTCACCAATCTCCACGAATCTAGCAAACATTGGAACCCTAGCCGCCCCTCCGCCCCTCCCCCTTTTCTCAAAGTCGTGAAGTTCCGACCACCTCCACTATACCACACATGCATCGGTGGAAAAGGCTCCACGATACCTACCCTTTCCCCTTGTTCTTCACCCCAAACCCCGGTGACTGGAATTCCGACCAGCCACCTCCAGCTGCCGCGGCCACCGCTGCCCGTCGGCTCTTCCACCACCACGTCTCCGTCCGTGTTTCTTTCGACCCAAGAACCCTATTTTCCTTCTGGCATAATGATGAAATTCCTTTGTTTCGGCATTTGCCGGAATGAAATGGGTGATTCAAGGTTGGACAATTGTTGCTCGATATCCCCAGCACCTCTGTATTGCTCGTGTATTGAATCCTCTCGTGTGGTAAAATCCTAATCCATTGTCCCGTTCTCGATTTTCCTACTTTCTTGGATTTTTTTTGTTTGGGATTATGTTTTATTTTCATTCATCTGTCGTTCTTAACTCGATCCTAATTACGTCGTTTCTTAGTTTATTTCGTTAGTTATTTCACTGTTAATATGTATTTTTCTTTAATCATCAGTTTGTTGTCTTTAAATTGACTGCATTGATATGGTTTAATTTTTGGATAATTAAATATTGGAATTGTTGTTCTACACATATTTGAATTAGTTGGAGCAGTTGGATATTATTTTGGAAAAAGAGTAAAGGGTGAATTATGATTGTAGAGTACATATTTGGTTGTTTTTACTGTTTGGAGCATGTTGTGAGTACATCTACTCCCTTGTTTGGCTACAGATTTGGTAGAAAGGACTGTCCTTTCCCCTTCTCTTTGGATAGAATTTTAGTTAATTTCAACCTAACTTTAGAGCCTTCTACTACTATAAGAGAGTTCTTGTTTCTTCAAAAGGGGGGAGGAAGAAAGGCAATTAAAAAAGGGAAATTTCAGCAATTATTTTTCCTCTTGGAAGTAATTTAGAAGTACCTTTAGGTTCTTTTTCTGGGATTATTTTCAAAACTTTTCTCTTAAAGAGTTTCTGGGTTCAAGTGTTTTGGGTTTTCCGTTGTTGGATGTCTGATGGCTGCTTGTTTTTGATTTACTATAGTCGAGTTTTTCCAAAGTTTGTGCAACTTTGAGTTCACCATTGCCGCCTTTGCTTTGAACCTACAATCTAGGTATTCTTCTTAGCTTTGTAATGTAATCTCTTTGAGTTCTATTGAAAAAATATGATGCTGGAAGTTCACTCTAATAGCTTGATAAAATTTCCTCATAACTTGCTTGAGCCATGAGTACGCTTCGGCTATAAGTCTTTATTCTACTCGTGATTAATATACTGTAAGTTATGAAATTTGAATGATTAGCGCAAAGTCATTTGCATTTAGATGGGTTATAATTTTAGTAGTTAGATCTAGCCTTTTGATTTAACATAGTTTTTTTTTTCTGTTTCCAAAGAAAGATGAAGATAGAAATACACATAGTGATTTTATTAGTGTGTCCCTCTTACTTCAAAGAGGGAAAAAACATAACTAGGCAATAGTTTAAAATTTTTCACACAACCTTATCAGATTATCTTAATTTACAATTTTGGCCATCATGTATTTGCATTCCAGTCACAACCGGCATATCATCACCCCATTCCCGACGAAAAATCATATTGTCGTTTAAATAATTTCACGCTAGATAGACTTTTATCTTCTAGGAGCGTTTCTCTTTATTTTATTGGTAAATGGTAGTGATGATTTTAATATTTCTCTCAATTCCAATTATGGTGGTTGTAATTAATTATATGCTATTATACTTGGGATCATTTTCATTTTTCAAGTCGTGCTTCTTATGTTTTAGTCCATCATACTTCTCTCCTTTTTAAAAAAAAAATTATTTGGAGTAGAACTAATCTTTTTTTTAGAAACAATAAATTTGTGCAATAAGTTGAAAAATTTTCTTTGTTTTTTTTTTGGGGGTTTGCCAAAGTATTGTAAACTAGTAATAAACCGCCCAAGTTTTGGTATTATATGTATATAAACCATATATTTTATGTATGTAAAAAATTATGATACGTATATTATAAATATATATAAAATTTATACAAACTACTGTTTTCTTTGTCAAAGTACTTTTTACGTTCCTGCTTCTAATCTATTTAGATCTAGTATAGTTTTGTATAATAAATGATTTTAAATTCATATATTGTTTAGCAAGTAATGTCCCATAGTTAAAAGTATATTTATATTTGAAAGTTTTTTTTATTGCTAATTAAAAGTCAATTTTTCTAGTAATGGCAAAAATAACTTAGATCTTTTTAATAACCAAGCACTAGAAAAACTTTAGGCATAAAAAAATTTCTTTTAAAATTTCTAGTTTTATATTAGTTTATCATTTAATTAATAATAACATCAATAAGAATAAGATTGTAAGTAGGTTCAATATTAATTAAGTTTTATACATTGTCTTACCATCATTAAATTGCAAATATGCATTTTCTTTTACGATAAAGACGAACGATTATTTTGCATAATCTAACCCCTATAGTAATTTATCTTAACTAAGATAAATAATTTTGTCTTGACCGATGTTGCGAAGACTCGCTTCGGAATAAAGACATAAATAAATTGTCAAGGTCGAGAGGACTCGTCTTGTTCCAATTCTTTCAAATAAATAAAAGTTTCATTTAATTAATTTCGGTTAGGCTCTACTTATAGGTGTGACACACGAGCCAAGGTCGGGGATACTCGTCTTGGTTAGTGTAAGCTAGGGTCGGGAATACTCGTCCTAGTTTGAGATTAATGAAACCATCAACAATAAAAGCGGACATAGGCAAAACATGAAAACCAATTGAAACATAATTTATTTTAAAATTAATTTAAAGCCAAATATAGTCAATAAAGCGACCATGCTAGAACCATGGGACTCGGGGAATGCCTTACACCTTTTCCCCGGTCAACAGAATTCCTTACCCGGACTTTGCTTTCGTAGACCAATAATAAAAGAGTTAAATCTTCCTTTGACTAGGGATTCAAATAAATGGTGACTTGGAACACCGAAAAAATCAATTCCAAGTGGCGACTCTGTAAATAAAATAATCCTTACTCGAATTTGTCACTTTAATTGGAAAAACCCTTTAACCCCCAATCCACAATAACACATCTTCTTTTGAGGGTAGGAAAAAGCGGTGTGACACTGCCCTCCGCCTCTGGGCGGCCGGACGCCTTGGCAGGAGAGCTGGTGTTGTAATCATGGGTTGCTGGTCCTGCAACACTGCCTTGCTCAGAATCCTGGGGAAAAATCTTCGCACATTACTAAGATCCCCGCACTCAAAACAACCTCTCGGTGCGGTGATCTGCTGCCCTGAGGTCAGACCCCGGTAGCCTGAATACCCACTGGAAGGACCCTGAATGGCTAGTGGGCGGTATGAACTCTCTGGAATAACACTGAAATAGGAACTAGTAGAACCTTGGTAACCAGAGTATCTACTGGAAGACCCCTGAATGGCTGGCGGGCAGTAAGAACTCTTTGGCATAGCACTAAAATAAGGTCGCGTTGGAACATCCCGAAGAGGTGGTGGTGCTGAATGTGGGGGTCTGCTGGGATGACCCCTCCCAAAATGACCTCTACCCCCAGCTGGGGCACCTCGAAACTCTCCAAAAAAACACGACCTCTTGTCCGGCTGCATCTGCTCTCTGGCCCTATGACGGTAACCCTCAATTCTGCGAGCAATATCCACTACTAACTGATAGGGAGTCCCCATCTCAACCTCCCGGTCCATACTAGCCTGAATACCTGAGTGTAACCCCACAACAAACCTCTGCTCTCGCTCCGCCTCAGTAGGGAATATCATAAGCGCATGGCGAGACAGCTCGGAGAATCTCGCCTCATAATCGATCACGGGCATCTGACCCTGCTGGAGCTGCTCAAACTGGAACCATAATTCTTCTCTCTAAGAGGGTGGAAGATACCAATCCAAGAATAGGCGTGTGAACTGGTCCTAATTCATGGGAGGAGAACCTTTTGGTCTGCCAAGAAGATAAGCCTTCCACCACCTACGCGCGCTGCCCTCTAACTGAAAGGTGGTGAAATCCACCCCGTGAGACTCCAATATCCAGTAGCTTCTGCGGCTCGCTGGTTAAAGCTGGTCTCGGCTCAGTTACAGCTGCTACGACTGGCTGGGCTCAGCACACAGGTCGAGTTCCCGGGGTAATGATATACAACGACTGCATGCCCAGGAGCCTAAGAGGTAGGGGTCTGTGCTCTCCCTCCCACCTGGGATGTGGCTGGGTTTGCTGGAAGTAAACCGCCCGGGTCATATAATCCATGAACCTTAGCATATAGCCCATGAGCTTCTGGAAGCCTAGTGCTGTCATGAAATCGACCAAAGCTGGCTCTGTTGCGGGCACCTCGCCCTGCTCCTCAAATATGGGATCCCCTACTGGATCTGCTGGTGGTGCAACTGGGAAAACTCTGGGACGTCCTCGCCCCCTTTCTCGAGCTGGTTCCCTCCCCCGGCCTCTGCCTCGGCCTCTAACAACAGGGGGAGCAGACCCTTTCGGGTCTGGAACGTCTGCTACGCGCGTTCTCATCATCTGTGAGAGAATAAGAGGAAGAAACTTATTACACCATCAACTGCATGATAGGAGATGAATAAAGAGTCGTTTCTTAACACTTTACAGCCTCTCGAAGATAAGTACGGACGTCTCCGCACCGATACGCAAGACCCTATTAGGCCTGCCCATAACTTGTGAGACCTACGTGAACCTAGTGCTCTGATACCATGTTGTCACGACCCAATTCCATATCATGCCGTGATGGCGTCCAGCACCGTTGCTAGACAAGCCAACAATGAACAACCTAATGATTTCCCCTTTTTAACGAGTTTTTCATGTAGTAATTCTCCTTAATTTAAAATATTTAATGAGAAATAGATTTAAGTTAATAAATGAAGGCAATTAGAAGTATTTATAACCATAGGAACAAAATCAAAATCACAAGTCTACTAACGTGTGCGAAGCTCTAGTGTCACAAGTATGTGGGCAAATAGTAGAATACACAAAAGATGTCTACTCTACTATCTGAAATAGAATAGACAGAAACAAAACAAAAGAGAGACTCTGGCATGCTGCTGAACGGCTCGGAAGGGTAGCTCACCATGAAATCCCGAACCAGGATCAAGTATGCGTGCCAGACGGATATCCAGATGCACATGCCTCAGATCCTGCATAGTTAAATGCAAAAGTGTAGTGTGAGTACATAAAACAATATGTACCCAATAAATATCCTGTCTAAACTCGAAGAAGTAGTGACGAGGGGTCGACTTTGAAACTTACTAAGACTAATGATAATAAGTCAAATAATAACTAGTCATGGATTACAAGGAGTGTACTAAAATTCAACAACAGGAGATGATAAATATCCTTTTTGCACAATTATTAAATCCCAAATTTATCTTTCATCAAACATTGAAGCAATATCAGATATGAAAAATCCCAAGAGTTTATCATGCGAAAATAATGCCGAGGTCGTATGGCTCGAACCAACATAATAATATTTAAATTGTGCACTGCCGAGGGTCGAACGACGCGAACCCAGAGATGCATCTATCTGCTACCGAGGCGTTCGGCCCGCTCCACAAATAGAAAACACTTTAATGAAACACAAGTTTTTCAACAACAGTCAAGTGTTCTATTCAGAACCTCAAATAAATGAAACTCATCCCTTTGGGATTCTTTTACAATCTTTGGAAATATGATTTAAGCAATCCAATTAACAAGTAAGGGCGCAATCATTTCAAGTATAGCATGGTGTGAGTCCTAGACTACTCGGACTACATTATAATTAGTAGCTACGCACGGACTCTCGTCACTCCGTACGTATGTAGCTCCCCACAAATAGACACACATACTAGTTAATTCACCTATGAGGTAATTTTCCTCTTACAAGGTTAGAAAGGAGACTTAGCTCGTTTCAAAGCCTACCTTCCGGTTCAAGAATGTGCTCAAATCCGGTGTCGAACAATCCAAAACTAATCAAAGAGTATATAAACTAATCAATACATACTCAAAAGTTCATATTCCAACTATTAAAGAGGTTACCCAACCCTAAACGTAAAATTCCTAAAATTCACACCAGGGCCCACGTGCCCGGATTCCGGATATTTTTGAAGAAAATTGTTATCCATAATCTCATGAACTAAAATATATTATTTTCACTAAATTTCATCATCATTTTCGTGGTAAAATCCCATTTTTATCAGAACCTAGGTTTTTCATCTAAACTAATAATTTTCACAAATTTTCGTGTTAAAATCCACCCATAATCTATGTGTCAAACTCACATTAGGTAGAAATTACTTATCTTACAAAGCTAGGTCAAAATTCCCTCCTTAAAAGCACTCAAATCGCCCAAGAGTGCAATAAATGACCCCAAAAACGCCAAGTCCCGTTTTTAAAACTCACTGCCCAGCTTCCTCCTTCTTCACGAACGCGGAAGGGGCCTCGCTTTCGCGAAGGAAAATGACTCTGGCCCCTGGAGACAACACATCGCGAACGCGACCAAGGCATCATGAACACGACCAAGGCATCGCGAACGCGGAGGTTGGCTTGGCCTACCCTTCGCGAACGGGAGGGCTGCTCCGCGAATGCAAAGAACAATCAGCGGCCCAAGCCCAGCCCAGCCCAGACTCCTCTACGCGAACGTGAAGGTCACCGATCCCAGGCCTCCGCGAAAGCGGACTAGCTATCGTGAACGCATAGCACAAAATCCCCAGCCCCAATTCCTTCTATTCGAACACGAGAGTCCTTCCGCGTTCGCGAAGAAGGAAACCAGAACTGGAATTTCTAGTTTTTCAAACTTTGCTCTGAGGGATCCGAAACTCACGTGAGCCAATCGGGACCACGTCTAAAGGCACCAACAAGTTTGAAAATATGTTACGGACCTGTTCGAACTCTCGAAATGCGAAAATCAACAACAAAACTAAGAATCGCACCCTAAAACAAAATTGAATCAAAATATGAACTTCAAGTTTTCCAAATTGCTCCGAATGCGCCGAATCATACTTAGACACCAAATTTTGCGTGTAAATCGTAGATCACCATACAGAACTATTCCCGATCTCGGAACTCTGTTCGGACCTCCATATCACCAAAACCTACTCCAAACCAAATTTAAAGAACTTCAAAATCCTTCAAGAACCAACTTTTTATATTAGGCGCCGAAACGCTCCTGGGTCATCCAAAATCCGAACTGAGCATACGCCCAAGTCTGAAATCATCATACGAACCTATTGAAACCGTCAAATCCCGATTCTGAGGTCGTTTACTCAAAACGTTGACCGAAGTCAAACTTAGCTTTTTAAGGCCAACTTAAGGAACCAAGTGTTCTGATTTCAACTCGAACCCTTCCAAATCTCAAACTAATCATCCCCGCAAGTCATGAAACAATAAAAGCACATACAGAGAGTCTTATTTAAGGGAACATGGTACTAGAAAACAAAACAACCGGTCTATGTACTCCCCTAACTAGAGTGCACCACTTAAGAAAGTAAAAAAAAAAAAGTATCAAATGTGAATTGATCCATATTCCTCTAGATAGCATGGGGCCAACATATAATATTGGATCAATTCTAGGAAGTATGTACATAAAATAATTAGTTTGGCGAAGAGACCATGAGTTCACGTATCTCATATTTTGGGCAGTGAACAATACTTTGCCTAACACAGTTTATTTTACTTTAAAAGTTTAGTGATGTCCGAAAATTTCCAAAAAAACCTTAGCTGAATTTGTTTGATATATATTTTGCTATGATCATATAAGATGATTTGACATTATTTATCTAATGCTGATCAAGGATTCAAGATTGTCCAATAGTGATTGGATTTTGCTTTAGAGAAGGCACATACAACCAAATCTACAATGGACACTTCCTGTCGAAATTGCTTAGGTGAACTATTGTTGCTCAAGGATGCAAATATTGTCTAAAAGTTGACTCCTTTCGCTCAAAATTCCTATATAATGTGCATATAAGAACAATTCTAAATAATGTGCATATTGTATCATTTGACATACAAATTATAGTCTCCATGGGTAAAGAAATCACAGTAGCCATCTTTGCCCTCCTCCTTTGTTTTGCTACTCCCACAGCTCAAACTCGTGTCGGTGGCATTCAAGAGGCTTCTAAGATGATTAATAATCGTTTTAGTAACGTTGTTAAGAAGACTCCTATGGCGAGTGGATATCTTGTGCACGAGACTGCTACTATTACTGAAAATAATGGTGGGAATATTCAGGTGAGGAGGCTTACCTGAAACCTAAACTTCACTAATTTGATCACGCAGCATCTGAAGTTGCAAGAAGTAATTGAAGACTTTGGTTGTGTTTATAATTTCTAATAAATCCAAGTTTTGACTATAAATAATTGTCATGTTTCAATTTCGAACTCATGCAAAATGTTGTTGGTTGAATTAGATTTAATTATGTTGTATATTAAGGTGTATACTTGTAGGTAAAAGGTGGGTATTTTTTTTTTTTCTGTTAGAATTTAAGTTCTATGCTCATTGTGTCTCGTCAAATTGAGAAATTGAGGATTTTGGTGCGATGTGGCTGTTGGTAAACAACATTAATTCGTTAAGCATAATGCAGTAAACTTGATCTGTTTTCTAATCAGTTTAGAGATTTTGCTTAACCAAATTAATCTACAATTAGGTAAGCTATAGTAGTCTTCAGCTTTGACTGAATCAGCAAGTTTTCTTCCAACCTTTTCTAAGTTTGGTGCTGAGAGGTGTACTGAATTATGAACCAAAAGGAGCAAAGAAATTGAGGGCTTACCCATAAGAAAACATTTGTAAATTTCTAAAACAAACATTAACTAATGTGGACCATATAGCAAATCTAGCTCCTATGTTTTCATTATTAGAGTATACAAAGAAAATCGATAAATCGCACCAAACCGACAATCTAAATTAAATCGGAAAAACAAAAACCCGATGTGGTTTGGTATTGGAAAATAAAATCCGACCATAATTAGTTTGTTTTGGCTTTAACTAAAAAAAGTCAAATCAAAATAAAATCAACCCGATAGTATATTTATATAATTTAAAAAAAATATTTATACATATAAATATTTATTGTATTGTAAATTATAAATATTTCTTAAACTTTTTCACAGTTTTATCTTTTAACGTATTATTTTAAGTTTAGACTTAACATTCTTGAATGGTAAATAAATTTTATAGCCCATATATAAATGTAATAACTCAAACAAAGTTCAAATCAATACTAATGCTAACAAAAGAAATTCAATTCAATACTAGGAATGACGATAGCGTTGGATAATTATTTTAGTTTTACATTGGTTTACAATAAAAATGCACAACTTAGTTTATCTTTTTCTTTAGTCCTTAGTTATGTAACTAATATTAGTACTTATTATTTATACTTATTTTAGCATGACCTATATAGTATTTTTAAATTTTGTTAATTTTCATTATGGCTTATTAATTAGCAATATTTGCTTTATGTAATTTTATTATCTTTGTTATGAATATTTTAATATAATTTATGATTTATCTCATATTATTGTGTTAGTTTCTTGGAAAATACATTATACAGTTATATCTTACTAGGGCTTAAGAAATATTTGGAGCACAAGTTACATATTTTGTGCTATGAAAACTTTACCGGAGAAAAACTCGAAAACCCGAAAAAACCCAAGGTTAAAACACCCGACTTTATTGGTTTGGTTTACAAATTTAAAAACCCGATACCATTGGTATATGTACACCCCTTGTTTTCATAATTGGTATTGCCTAAAGTACTTTGTCAATCTCTAGTATAATATGGTTAAAGCAGTGATATGAAATTAAAAGTTGAGATAATTGTGATCCAAATTTTTTACTTATGTCCAAAAGTAAGAGAAGTCATTTTCCTCCTTTTGCTAGAAAATATTTTCCATGATAATTTTTATAGTATTTAAACACTAGAAAATGACTATTTTTTTGAGAAATACTTTTTGTTATATCAAACACACCCTCGTCAGGTTTCCACTTCTCTAATCTCATAAACAAGCTCCAAGAACAATTAGAATTTTCCTTGTTATCGAGTATCTTCATTCATATCATTTTTCGATTACACTATCTTCATTCATATCACTATATCAGCACAAAGGAAAAAATTAATAAAAAGAAGAAAAAGAAAGAAAATAGAAAGAAAAAAACAAGATTAGAAGTTAGCTTAGTTTGGGTATCTACAAGAATAAGATTTAAACGATAACAATATACTCGATGTAATTTCACAAATGGAATATGGGAGAATAGAGAATATCTAACGTTACCGTTACCTTGTGCAGGTCGAGACTATTTGTGATAGATCCTATAACATCAAAGCAAGAACTGAAATGATAAATTGAAAGCTTCATTTTTAAGTATGCAGCAAAGATATCATATAACCCTACAAAAATAATTTATACACACAAGTGTAAACTAAGCAATCATAGATTATATTCCTGACTTTTCAAGCAAACTATCAGCTGTAATAGTTCCTTAACCTCCACCTCAGCCCCACTCCCCCCACCCACCCACCCCCTCAAGCCCCACCTTTTCCATTCCAACTCTCTCTTTCAAGATTCAATGGTTAGTCTTAGAAAAAATGTGGAGATTTTTCCCTTTTTGTAACCACTGCAATTGTAACTTCCCACCAAACTTCAATGTTAAGGGATGCTATTTTATTACTTTCTCCGTTTCAATTTATTTGACACTATTTTTTTATTAATTTATTTCAAAATAAATGACGCATTTTTATTTTCTTAATGAAATTTTTTTATGGGCACTTAAATATTATCACGGTTTTAAAATTACATATTTCTAAAGCCTTGTAGCTACCACACAAATATTATGATTTATTCAAAAATCTTTCTCTTTTTTCTCAAACTGCTTCATGAGTCAAACTATGCCGAACAAATAGAAACGGAAGAAACAAATTTTAACTTATATGCACCAACATAAAATGCAATTAAAGAGTTTAAATGAAATAAAAGACAATCTTAAAACAAAATGCACCAATGGTCTAGTGGTATAATAGTATCTTGCCACAATATAAACCCTGGTTCAATTCCCAGATTGGTGTATTTTTTAGTAACATAATTAAAAATACCGACCGACTTCGGTCAGTATTTTCGGCAATTTTCTTTTTTGGAAATTTAATTAACTAGTGATCGAAGTCGGTCGGTTTTACGATTACCGGCCGCCACGAATATGTCGGTTTTCAGTCGATTTTTGCCAATTACCGACCAATATCGGTCGGTTTTGGCAGTCAATCTTCTCTTTTTTAGTAACGCGAATCTATTAGATTTAATTCTAGAACCACTTATGTATATTTTCCTTGTCATGAATTAATTTATGATAGACGATTAGGTATAATAATCTCTTATGTAACTAAAATTAGTAATTTGTATAAGAAGTATAATGCCTTCTCCCACTCACCTAACACATTCTTTCCAATCCATAAAAGCCCTAGTCTTCTTCTCTATTAGCAACCAATACCACATCATTCTCCTTTTAAAGTTCAAACTTCCCTACTCCATATTCCAACTCCAACCATTCCATTCTTGAAATATGAAACACCATATTTTTTCATCTCTTTCACTTTTTTTACTTATTATTCTCCAATTTTCCACCTTAACTCAAGCTCAAACTGCTACAGCCCCAGCTCCCTCTGGACCAACCAATATAACAAAAATCCTAGAAAAAGCTGGCCAATTCACCACTTTAATCAGACTAATGAAAGTAACACAAGTTGGTGATCAAATCAATACACAACTCAACAATTCTAATCAAGGAATGACTCTTTTTGCACCAACTGATAATGCTTTTTCTAATCTTAAATCTGGCACTATAAATTCTTTAAGTGCTCAACAGCAAGTTCAGTTGGTACAATTCCATGTTCTTCCAAACTTTATTTCTATGACTCAGTTTCAAACTGTTAGTAATCCGTTAAGAACACAAGCCGGAGATGCTAGTCCGGGAGATTTTCCGTTAAATGTGACGACTTCCGGCAACCAAGTGAATGTATCCACCGGTGTTGATGATGCTAGTGTGGCTAACACAATTTACACTGATGGTCAGCTTGCAGTTTATCAGGTTTGAATTGTTATTATTATATAAGACGACGACCAAGGGTGTGTTTGGTAGGAAGATTTGACTTTCATCACTTTTGGGCGAAGTATCTCAATTCTTAATTTCAGTTCACTATTTTAACCGGCACTTAGGATTATCAATCTTTGTTATTAGAAAAATATAATTAAAACACTATTCCTTTGCTAATATTATTATGAATCTTCAATAAATGTTTTTTTTTTCGAAAAATATTTTTCACTCCCCAAATCGGAAAACATCTTCCATGAAAATATTGTTTAGGCAGTAAAGTCATATTTCCAAGAACATTTTCTGAAAAATAATTTCTGTCATATCAAACACAGCCAAGAGTAAAATATTGATAGACAAAAATAACTCGAAAATGTTAACTGACTTTGATACATTTTGAGAAGTAAATACAAAAATTTGGTTGTAGAATGTAAAGTTCATATTGAAATTTCAAAAAACTTATTAAGCTGCATATATCCAAATTCCTCGCATTTCTTAAAATCAATTTTTGTAGATTTCAATGTTTGTATCACATTTTCAAGAATAACTATTACAATTCTCATATCTTCTAATTATCTTCTTGTCAGGTTGATAAAGTGCTTCAACCTTTGAGTATATTTGCTGCTCCTGCTCCGGCGACGGCACCGGCTCCGGCCACGTTGAAGTCAAAGAGGAAGTCTCCGGCGGCCTTGAGTCCTAGTTCCGGTAGTGATGACTCGCCGGCGGATGCTTCAGGTGCTGAATTAAGTATTGCTATGCATGGCATGAGAGTGCTGGTTATTGGAGTTTCCTTGTTTGTATTTTGGTTGTAACTTTAGATATTGGACGGTGAAGATTGCTCGTGATCGTATTATTTTGAAGAGATGATGATTTTTCAACGGTTGTGATACGTCAAGTGTTGTTTTGAATAATTACCCTTCCTTTCCTATCATGCATTCTTTTTCTTTTCCCCTATTATTTTTTTCCTTTCATTTTCATTATATTCAGCCATGTAAGATAAGAATCAATTTTTGAAGCGTCTATGATAATACGTACTTCGTTTATTTTTTAAATAATATGCCTCAATGTTTCTTCTCAAAATCGTATTACCGTTATGTTTAAAATGGGACGGGTACGTCAAATTTCTTGCTTACTTTAGTGTATTTTAAAGGAGACAATAATTAGTCAAGTAGAAAAGTGTAGATCTTTTTACAGTTTGCATGCAGAAAGACCAGCTTTCGACAATAAATTCAATGAATATTTACACGAAGAACCCAAATCCTCCATTCGACACGAATACATCGAGACAAATGAAGGATTCTTGCAATTATTATGCATCTACGCATCAATCTACCTGCTAATATTAGTTTTTGCATAACAATATAAATTCTCTTTTAATATACGCTAGACTTTTTCGGACCTTAAAAGACAGCTAAAGACACTTCATATTAAATATCCAAGAAAGTTGGTTAAGTCTTAATACATATGTGGCCCTGCAAACTTGCAAAGGTTTTTATTAAACACCTAAACTAAGGGTTGTATCTATTGAAAGCTAGAACTTAACAAAAGATTTCTACTAAACACGAACTACGGACATGACAAAGTGAGTATCTTAGTGGGCGTTTGGACATAAGAATTGTAAAATTCCAAAAAAAGTAAAAAAATAAATAAATAAATTAAGTGAAAATGGTAGTTGAAAATTAGAGTTGTATTTAAACATGCATATAATTTTGGGTTATTTTCGAATTTTTGTGAGTGAAAGTTTTTCAAATTTTTGAAAAATTCCAAAATACATCAAGTGAAAATTTAAAAAAAATTCATGGCCAGACGGGCTCTTAGACTTCCTTTGTAAGCATGAGACTGCTTTCAATTATGCTGAGTGCGATTAATTTCGCGTTTAGACTTCCTTTGAAAGCATGCGATTAATTTATTTTCTTTTTTTTGTTCGTTTACTTCTTCTCTCTTCATAACACTCCCATTAAGCATGAGAGCTTGCTTGATAAACCAAGTAAACAAACACATTTTTTCGAAGAAAATAACAACAAACAGATTCATAAGAATGTCCTGAAACATTTACATGGAAACAAGATAACTAAACTAATTAACATGAAAACAACAATTACAAGACTGTTTTTCACTTGTATTCCCACCCACTTCTTTCCTCGGTTCTTGGCTGTTTCTTTATTTTTCTTTTTTACTCTTCTCCCCAAAATAAACCATCAGAAACCAAAACCCCACCATAAATATTTCATGGCCGGTATAGGGTGGTCTTGTTAGAAACTTTCTTATGGAGTGTCAAAGGGTTTTTTTGCATCTGAGGAGTTCTAATGACCACAACCGACGGAGATGGAAATATGCTTTTCCTAAACCGAGAGTGTATCGGAAACAGCCTCTCTACCTACACAAGGTAAGGGTAAGGTCTGCGTACACTGGATTTGTTGTAGTTGTTGTTGACTGACGGAGATGGAGCAGTGTTGATTGTGGGTTTAATAGATGAGGAACAAGTGGGACTTAAGACTGAGTTTTGCAACGGCGAGGAGGGTGGGGGTTGTTGGAGCCTAAAATGGTCTTGAGTTTGATTGGACGAATTGAAGTAGGAAAGGATGGAATTTGGGAGTTTATCTCTTTAAGCTTTTGCTGAACCAGAACTTCTCCCCCAGAAAACGTGCAGGTTGACATTTTTCTACAGTCTGATGAGTTAAGTTAGAAAGGTGGAATGTTTTTATTGGTTAAATTTTCTACATAGGAGGCGTTTGGCAACACGCTTTAAGGCTGTGCCAAAAACTGTGCAAGACGTGTCTAATAGACACAATTTTGCTTGAGTTCAGGTGTTCAATAGGTACAACCCTTGGTACAGATATCTAAATGAAAAGAAGGGGCAAGTTTGAGGGCCGTGTTTTTATTCTTTTTGTGTGAAACATAAGTATTGTTAAATTCAATAAGATGGTTATTTTGCATCAGCTACACTATCAAAGAGAGATTATACGGATGATTTTTCCAGGTTAACGGGGCTAGTACCATCAGAACTTAATCAGAAAAATAAGTATCGCCTATTAGAACTTCTAGACTTCAATGACTTACATGTGAATTATTCCTTCTTGTGTGCAGCATCCAGCATCGGCAGGGAACTTGAGATTATTTTAAGCAGTCTTCAAATTATCCGAAGCACGCCCTTTTTGAAGCCAAAAGTTCACCAACAAAGAGTCCAAGATGATCTGGTTCAAATGTGCTGCTATGCATGGAAGAACCAGTAAACCAGATTCACCAAGAGCATTTCCGAGCTGTTCCACAACTGCTATCATTACAGGTAACGTTTTCTGGCTTGCAACAATTAAAAGAGCACTAATATTTTCCTTCTTTGAAAAAGATGTTGAAGTAGTGGAAAGTAATGTTAATGCCAGAGCATTAAAAGCAAAGAGGATGAGATGCAAAAGCACTCCTAACACAACAGCCAGAAGAAAAACTTCCGGCTTAACCAATAAAAGCAGTGACCTCGATCTGCTCACTTGTATAAACGGCGCTAAACTTAAGAGGAGAGAATTCATCATTGCTAAAAGCTTACGATTTCGATCAGAAAACTCAGCCACACTTTTAAAACATTCTCGTAATGCCTTCCCTATGATAAGAGGAATTAGAAGAGTGAAAACAAGGCTTCTAAACAACTGCTCAGCCGGGACAGACACACCAACCCCAGTAGCTATGAGCTTGGAGATCGAAAAAGGTACAATCAGAATTCCTAAAAGGTTCGATATTAATGTCATCGCAAGAGCAAGAGCAGAGTTTCCTCCTGCTAACCGAGTTAGCGCCACTCCACTAGATAGTGTCGTGGGCATACAGCTAAATATAGCCAACCCTGTGACGAATTCTTGAGGTTGAAGCTTTAGAAGCAGAATAATCTTGGAAAATAAAGGAGTGAAGAACAAAATGGAAACAAGACCAAATATACCAACAGGCCAAGCTTCAGCAGCAGCACCTATTTCATCACTACGTAATGTGAGACCTGAGATTATAAATATCCCAAAGGTACTAATTTTGGACAGATAATATTTATCAGCAAGACAACCAAGTGTAGGATTAACAAGCCCTAATGCTACTCCACCAATTAAAGCTAAAGGCAAAAAATTGTTTGATACAAAACCCCAAATTGGTTTTACCCAATTTGAGTTTGATTTTGCAGTAGCTCGTGGAAGCTGGTCTCCACTACCACTTCCCTGGAAAATACCATAAAATCAATCAGCTGAAAAGTTAATAAACTGTTTTAACAGTTGATTTGCACAGTTTTTACAATCAAATCAATTTTAACATCGGAGCACCTACGAACAAAATAATAAAGGAAAGGAAAGGAGGAAAGTTCACCTGATTTGAGCGTTGTGAAGTGGCTCTAATGAGAAGCTGTGACCTGTTGCTGCTAATTTTGGAAAAAGGGAAGTGAGTTTGGATTGTCTGAAGATGAGAACGCCGCCCATTCTGAGGGTTGAGGAATAGGATTTGGAGTGTCCCCGCCATCGCCATTGGGTGGAATCAGGGCCGGCTCTAATGTGTGGAGCAGTAAGGCTTGTGCCTTAGGCGCCCAAACCCACTTTTTTTTTTTATAAATAATAGGTTTAACCCACTTTTTTTTTATTTTATAAATAATAGGTTTATAGGTATTTAAAAAATAATATTTATTATTTTTAATACAAAAGTAGAGTTTTCACTATAAAAGGAAAAAAAGTGTAGGCATATGAATTTTATTGGTCCAAATAAATATTATGGGGTAATATAATGAAATTATATATATAACTCCAATATATATGGACTAAATAAATAAATCTTAATCCTTTGGGCTAGCCCATTTAGGTGGGCTACAAATGATGAGCCAAATTCATTAGGCCCAATATGCCATCTTCCTAAAGGCTTAGTTTGGTAACACTTGTCAAATGACACGACACTCCAAGTCAAACAGAAGAGCCAATGATATCATGTCACGTGTCAAAATGACAAGGCATGCCAAGTTACATTAAAAGGCCAATGAAACCGTGCCACGTGTGCAAGTGATATGTTCTGGTCAATCAAATGCGGCCTTGTCACACTACAATTTGATTCGTCGGAAAGAGTTTGTTCTTATCATAACTCTTTCCTCCCACAACTATAAATAGGGGTCTTCATAACTCATAAAAGACACCAGAAGTTATAACAAGAAGCAAGAGAGAGCTCGTGGATCAAACGCCGCAAATTTCTTTACAAGTTTCAAGCTTCAAGCAATCAAGTTCAAGTTCAAGAAATCAAGTTCAAGCTCAAGAACGAAGAACTTCAAGCTCAAGAAATCAAGTTCAAGCTCAAGCTCAAGAACAAAGAACAAGTCAAAATTCAAGGAGTACGAGTTCAAATCAAAATTCGTGCTAGTTGAATCCAAGATCATCGTTCATGGCAACAAATATAGATTCAAGATCAAGCTCAAATGACCTTGAATTTATTTACTATTGGAAAGAAGAATCAGAGGATTCATAGAGATTGTACACTCAAATTATTTGAAATAAAATACTATGATTGTTGCAATATTTTCGGTCTTGATTTTATTTTCTCGACACAATTTTATTGTCTACAATTTATGGCATGCCCGGTGGGACAATTTCTACCTCTCATCTCAACTTTTCAATCACTAAAGTTCAAGAACATCAAAATGGCTTCACATAAAATTAACTCCAAATCAACTTCCAGTGAGGCTGCTAATTCCAAGTTCTATGCTAATGTGGAAAGCATCCTCGATGTTACCTTTGGAAGTTTTCAGCCAGTTACAAGGAGTAAAACAAGATCTTTAGGACAACAAGCACTCCAAGTGTCGTCCACGTCAACCCCTATTTTTGGATCTTCATCTTCAAAAGGAGCAAGATCTTCTACAAGCACGACCCAAAAAGGGAACGATGTCGCAAAAAGGATCGAAAAGGTTCTTGCCCAACTTTGTTTATCTAAGTCTGAGAAACCTTTCATGCAAGCTTATGATGATGACTTGAGCACATGATCTACTTTAGTCTCTATTAATACGACATCCAAGCTCTATCCCAATAATGATCTGTTTCATTCTTCATCATCTACGAACATCATGCAAGCAATGGTTATTAAAGCTTCTACCGTAGAGGAACAACTCACAAATTTGACGAAAGCAGTTGAAGGCTTGTCAAAGCGCGTGCAAGATCAAGATGCTAAACTTTCAAATTTAACAAATAGGTTAGATAACATAATAAAAGGAGAATCTATACAAACACTTTTAAATCTTCAGAGGTTACAAGAGAAATGGGACTCTGAAAAGCAAGTAACGACAACTAAGGAGATCCAAGTCTCTACTGAAGGTCTAATTCCCGTTGAGAAATTGAAGGACTTCATCATGGAGGCTATCAAAGATAAACCTGGGTTATCGTCCAAATTATCTCTTGTTGATAACCAATTTTTTTCATATATATTTCAAAAATACATATTTACTTTTAAAATAATGCATGAGCATCAACTAGTATTTTTTCATAATTTTTTGTAATTTTAAAGGATTTTTAATTTAATTTATTACAGCATTTTATTATCTTAAAAATTATTAATTGCGTCACAAATGATTTTATAATAATTTTATTACTTAATTTTTATTTATATTTATATTAAACTTTAATCATTTTATGCATAATTATATTTACATCTTTAGGTTATAATTATAATAACTTTGCAATAATAGCCCGTGCATGAATAATTACTTTATTTACACGGAAAATGAATTTTTATATTCTTATAATATTAAGTTGTTATTTTAAATCATTTTTCATATATAAATAGTATTTTTCATCATTTATTAATTATTTTTATAAATTATTTTGTTAATTTAAGTGGGTATTTGAAACATAGCCCCTTTTATTAAATTTTTCGAACATACCCAATATCCTAATACCCTATCAGTCCAACAACCTAATAATTCAATACCCATCACCCTGACCCAACTACCCATATTCGTCCAATAACCCGCCCTACTTATATCTAGTCCTAGCCGTTGATCTCAGAACATCAACGGCCCTAAATCAACCTTCTTTTTTTAATATACCAAGACCCAAAACCCTACCTTCATTTCCCCCAAACCGCCGTCCTTGGATACCTCATCTCTTCTCTCTCACCCCCTCAAACCCTAGCCCCGTCGTCACACATTCCCGCTTGATTCATGGGATTTTCTTTCGATCCCCTGCCTTATTTGGTTTCATCTCTCTACTGGTTATACAATTTTTATGTTACTTGATGTGAATCTCAAGAGACTCGAACCAAATCTGGTTCAAAGTCTCTCATATCTCGATTATTCCGCCTATGTTCACTTCGATACCTGTGAGTACGACTGTTTTCGTATTTTATGATTTCATATCTGGTTCAGACCAAATTTGGTTCACATCTGTTTATTTTTCTATGAACCTGGCTATTTCCTGGATAAATCTGCTTAGATCTTGTTAGATCTGAAATGATTTAGTGTTTGTTTTGGTATTTCCCCTTTTAAATTTCGATATTTCTGTTTCTTACAGCTTTTATTATTTTATGACCGATTTTTACCCTAAAACTAGGGTTTTGGTTCTGACGGTTTTTTGCAAGAAAATGTTTTAACATTTAAAGGTTTCATCTCTGGTTTTCTTATTTACTTTTGGACTGATTTTTACTTGCTTTAATTAGTTCATCTATATGTCTATCTCTTAGGGTTACAATTATTTAGTATTGTTTCTGCCGGCTTGCCTTTAATTTTGTCAATTAAGTGTTAATTGATTAGGGTTTTAAATAAGCTTTCCTTTAATACCAATATTTCCTTATTGGACTTCACTTATTCTTACCTATTTAAACTAATATGTGATTAATAACTTGTGTTATTTTCCTTAATTCCATTACTAGGTTGATTAATAGGGTTTGATTATTATGATTTTTTGGACTTATTTCTTACCTTATTTAACCTAGCTCTTAACTACTAATTGATTCCGAATAAGATTTTTCCTTAAATTAAGTAGTACCTTGCTCGATTCTGTCCTGTTGATTGATCCATGCTGACCTTAATTGATTGTTAATTGATTTTCATACCTTATTTGTGTATGACTGATTCCTTAACTTATTAGTTTGCTTCATTGTGTGCTATAAAAGCCCCTTCCTTGTTCTGACTTTCAACACCCTTTAAAACCCCTTAAGAAGTAACTTTTTCGCTGAACAACTTTACAACTTTCAAACTTTCTGTTTCTCAAAAAAAAAACTTAAGCTCTCTCTTTGTTCTATTGTTCTTATTTCTGCACCATTTGGCTGGCCGGAAGCCAAGGCCAGATTCTCTGGAACTTAAACTGCTATTCCACTCCTGTTTGCTTTATTCTCAACGGGTATGCCTTAACTCCTATTATTCTATTATGTTCTATATGCTTTATTCGATTAGTCTAATTTAAATCTCCAGTATGATTCTGCTTTCTATATGACTACATGATCCCACTTAGTGATAATGCTAAACTAAGTTACTTCCAATAATGTAATTCCTCTTCCCTAAGTTAGCTTAATGTTCAAGTCTGATTTTGAACTTTGCCAGACACTGTAAGCATGTAATCATATGTTATAAGTCTAGTCTGTTTCTGTCTCTGTGTTCAAGCCATGACTGCTTTAATATTTAACCTAATCACATGCCAAACTGCTTGAACTACATGTTGAACATGAACTTTGTTTGTTTCTTGGTGCAGTTCTGTTTGCAATTCTGTATTCTGAATTTGCTTGCTTCTGAAGTTGAACTATTTTTTTAAACATGTCCCCTTACTCTTTATGCACTGGGTTTGAAACTCCTACTCTTAGTCATTTAGGTTCTCACCAACCCCAGTGTGAGCACTGCCTAGGGTCCTTGAGACTCCTTTGAACTCTGACATATTGAGGTTGGTCTTCCAACCTTTTATGAGTTATCTTTCTGAATGTGGTTCTGGTGTGAGAATTTTCCGGGGTCCCTGAGGCCCTTGGGAACTTTGACACACTGGAAGCCTGATTTTAATGTACCATGGATGGATCACTACTATGCTCCCAAGTTGTTATGTTTTCAGGCCTGGTTTCTGGGTTTAGATTGGGCCTATGAAAGCTCCTTATAGTATAATTGTTACTATTATGTAATTTCTTCAATACTCGTGGCTGTAATAATATCTGTAATAACAAATTTGGGCTTAATTAGTAAAAGTTGTGGAGTTTTTCTTATATCTTTGTCAAAAATACTCGGTAGAAATCCTGCCTATAGGATTTAATTGTGCTGATTGAATTATGTGAGTACTCGACTGTGTTTAGAGATCCTGCCTATAGGATTTTCCTGCTTTATTTTGATTATGTCTTTTCACATTTGCATACTAGAGATCCTGTTTATAGGACTTTTCGTTTAATTCTGCATTAGAAATCCTCTTCATAGGATCCACACATATTTTCAACAAAACGTACATTAGTGACCATGTCTTTAGGATCCTGTTTGTTTGAAATAATAATCTTTTCCTAGCAATCTGCTTAATTTCTGCCCACATACGGTTAATAGATACCAAGCCTATAGGAATAAAAAAATCAGTTTCAAACCTAGAAATCATGCTTATAGGATTTAAACTAATAGATATCATGCATATAGGGTAAAATCAATTTTTAAACTAATAGATATCATGCCTACAAGGGTTTAAATCGAGTCAAAAATTAGAAATCATGCCTATAGGATTTAAAAGGAATAAAAAACCTATCTTTATGAGTTAAAATCAGTATTACACTTAGAAACCATGTTTATAGGTCTGTAATTGTAAACTTGTAGAAATCATTCCTATAGGATTCTGTTAATCAATTCTGAAACCAATTCTGGCCATCACTTAGGCCATCTGTAGGACTCATTAATGACTCTGGGCTTAAAATTGTGACATATTACCTGCTTGGAATGCCCAGATTCACGCTGAATAAAATAAGTAGGCAAACAAATAGGTCACAATGCTCGCCTTAATAAAACTATCTTTATATTTTGTTTCTGCTCATATAGATATCCTGCCTATAAGATCCTAAAATTAACGAAGTTTGCTGATTCAATTGTGTGCTTTTGTTGTTTATGTGTGAAGGTCAATTTGAGCCCTTATTTGTTTATTTGAAAGTCCTATTTGTCTTTTGTTTGTCGCCTAGATTTCTCATTTTAAGTAACATAGATTGGTCTAAAACCATCCTAAATAGAGGTACTAACACCTCCAGGGCCATAGGTAACGGACAGGTAGTGCACACATAAGGAACGAACTAGAAGCTATTAGAACGCTTAGGTAACAACTGAAAGATAGTAATTGGGTAGTAAGGAGATGATAGCCCGTCCGCTAATTCTACGAGTAACACCCCAACTTGGGGAAGTTATAAATTATTGCATGAAATGATCCTATAGGCTAAAAAACCTAGGATCCCCTTTAATCCTGTTTAAAGTAACTTGTATTATCCAAATTGATTTCCTTCCCTTTTTGTAACGACCCGGTCGGCCGTTTTAAGAATTAGTGCCCCGATCCCCTATTAATCGCTTCTCCCGTGTCTATTTATGTTATTGGAACTTGTCGGAGCATTGAGTGATGAAATCCGGGGTGATTTTGGACACATAGTCCATAAATGTGGAATTTAGCTTTACAAATCTGGGCGTAGCTAGAGCTATGTGAAGACGGGTCTAGAATGAAATTTCGTCGACCCTGTTAACTCCGTTGGGTGATTTCGGTGTTAGGAGCGTGTTCGGAATGTGTTTTCGAGGTCGGTTGTGGATTTAGGCTTGAATTGGCGAAAGTTAGAATTTCGGCAATTTCGGCTGATGGGTGAGATTTTGATATCGGACTCGGAATGGAATTCCGAAAGCGGCAGTAGGTTCGTAATGTCATTTATGACCTGTGTGAAAAATTTGAGGTCATTCAGATGAGTTTAGACGTGTTTCGACATCGGATGTGAATTCTAGAAATTTCCTAAGTTCTTAGGCTTGAATCTATGCATAATTGATGATTTTGATGTTATGATATGTGTTTTTAAGGCTCGACCAAGTTTGAACAAGGTACAACGGTCAGCTGGTTGGTTTGGTTGAGGTCCCGGGGGCCTCGGGGTTGTTTCGGATGCCCAACGGGTGAGTTTGAGAAGTTGAGAAACAGCTGAACCATTCTGGTTCTGGTGTCTCGCACCTGCGATGATATTTCCGCAGGTGCGAACACGCATGTGCGAAGGGGGTGCCGCAGGTGCGACCCCAGGCCATTAAGTGAATTTTCGCACCTGCGATGGTATTTCCGCAGGTGCGGGCACGGAGGTGCGAAAGGGGTGCTGCAGGTGCGACCCAAGGCCACTTAATGAACTTTCGCACCTGCAATTGGGTTTCCGTAGGTGCGACACCGCAGGTGCGATCCCAGTGTCGCAGGTGCAAAATTTTTGGGCATTTTATACCAAAAATTCGAGGGTTTGAATTTCATAATTCGCAAAATTGATTGTGAGCTCGGAACTTGGCGATTTTCAGTGGGATTTGAAGAGGAGGATCATAGGTAACGTATTCTAACCTTAATCCCTTTATATATCATTAATCTCTATCATTTTCCTCAATCTAATCAATGAAATTGGATGAAAAACCATGAGAATGGGACAAAATTTTCCCAAGTAGAAATCTGAGGATTTATGGAGATTTAAACGTCGGATTTTGTTGATTCTTGTTCGAGTGGGTTCATGAGCGAACGGGTGTTCGGGAAATATAAATTTTACCCAATTCCGAGTCGTGGGCCCGGGGGACTTTTTGGGCGAATTTCCTAATTTCGCGTATTAGCTTATAAATAATTAGCTATTTTGTTCGCTTGAAGTGATATTTACACCATGCAATCGATTTGAATAAATTTGAGTCACCCGAAGTCAGATATTCGTGGCAAGAGAGTGGTATTGAGTTGATTAGCGCAGTCAAGGTAAGTGGCTTGCCTAATTCTGTGTTGGGGACTTTCCCTTAGGCATTTTATACTGATTTTGTTACGTGGACGCCGTGTACGTGAGGTGACGAGTGCATACACGAGTCATTGTTGCTAAAATCCTATTTTTACTCCCATGAAATCGTTCATTTTCATTCATATATTACTGTTTCCTATCTTAATTGAGTAGATAGCCTAAGAGTAATCATGTCTACCTGTTCTGACTTGATTTCCCCTTATTTGTTACTAGTCACATCATGCTTAGGTAGTTTTACTCTATTCTTGCTTATTGTTTTCCTGGACTGTTTAATTAAGCCATAATTGACTTACTTGTGCCTTTCATATTTAAATTGGGACTACGGACCGAGATCCGCAAGGTAATCCTGCCGCGTCTGCAGAATCCCACGAGTCCCCTGCTACTCTAGTATAGGCATAGAAGACTTGTATATTTTCCACTGTTTCATTGTATGGAGCTACATTTAGTACAGAGTTTGTGACTATGGTGACATTTCGGGTTTTGGGAAGTAAAAATGTATATGCTGAGCAACTACGTTATATCTACTTGAGTTCTTTTATGTCTTTATTTTATTGATTTTATCTTCGCAAATTTTAGGCTTACATAGTCATAGAGACTAGATGCCGTCACGATACCTTTCGGAGTGTAAATTGGGTCGTGAAAAGTTGGTAACAGAGCGTCTAGGTTGATAGGAGTCACAAGTCACAAGCCGATTTATTACAGTCTCGTGGATCGGTGCGCTGACGTTCGTATCTATCTTCGGGAGGCTATGTAACTATTTAGAACAATCAAATTCTTTGGAATTCCTTACCGTGCTAGTTGTTGTCATCAAATTCTTAAACTTTATTATATTCTTGCTTTCCAAAGGTTTGTACCCGTACCGACATACTGATGACCAGGTACCCGAGCCCGCAGTCAGAGTCACCAGAGGCAGGGGCCGGGGCAGGGGATGAGCACGCGGTGCAGTCCGAGCACCGGCTAGAGCAGAGGCAGAGGAGCCCCCAACAGCTACAATAGGAGGGGCACATGAGGTCCCTACTGTTACTCCAGATCTCCAGGATACGTTGGCCCAGTTCTTGAGTGCCTTCAGTACTCTGTCTCAGGCGGGTCTACTCCCGATAGCGCCAGCTACATCCCAGGTCGGAGGAGGGACACAGAATCCCGCAGCCCGTACTCCCGAGCAGAGAGTTCATATTGGGCAGGTTTCAGAGTATATTCCTATGCCCCCAGCAGCTCCAGCTCAGCATGAGACTAGGATAGTTGTTCCTGAGGCAGAGCAGCTCCGACTTGAGAGGTACAAGAAGTACCACCCACCTGAGTTCAGCGGACTTGCTTCGGATGCCGCCCTGGGTTTTCTTGAGGGGTGTCATCGCATTCTCCGCACTATGGATATTATGGAGACGAGTGGGGTTTCTTTCACTTCTTTCCAGCTGAGGGGAGCAGCTTATCAGTGGTGGCGTGCTTGTGAGCTTAGTATCCCAGACGAGGCAGCTTCACTTACTTGGGCTCAGCTTTCCGAGATGTTCTTACTTGAGTTTGTCCCTCAGAGCTTCAGGGATGCTTGGCATGCAGAGTTTGAGTAGCTACGCCAGGGTTCCATGACTTTGTCAGAGTATGCAGTCCGTTTCAGAGATTTGGCTTGCCATGCACCAACTTTGGTTGTCACTGTCAGAGAGAGGGTTCGTCGCTTTATTAAGGGACTCCACCCCAGTATTCGGACCAACATGGCTAGAGAGCTTGAGACTGATATTACTTACCAGCAGGCCGTGAGTATTACCTGGAGGATTGAGACTATGTTAGCCCGGGACAGGGAGGAGAGAGAGGCCAAGAGGTCTCGAGAGACTGGCCATTTTTCAGGAGCCCGTGCACCAGCAGCACGCTCTGGTAGGGGTTTTGTGAGTCGCCATGTTCATTCAGCTCTCTCAGCAGCCAGCGGTATTCCAGCTCCTCCTAGACCTCAGGAGCCTTATTATGCACCCCTAGTATCTCAGGTGCCTCCTGCTCGAGGTGCTATCACTGTCCAGCCCAGCAGGCCGGTTCAGAGTCAGCAGCGGCTGCCACGTCCTCCGAGGGGTTGTTTTGAGTGTGGTGACCCTCGTCATATGATCAGATATTTCCCCAGAGTGAGGAGGGGTGCACCACCTCAGACTTATCAGGTTCCACGTCTTCCACCAGGTCCTCAAGCTATTTTTACAGCCCTAGCTGCTACCCCACCACCTCAGGAAGCTCGAGATGGAGGTCGGGGAGGTCAAGGTCTCCCTAGAGGGGGAGGCCAGGCCAGGTACTATGCTCTTCCATCCCGGTCCGAGGCTATTGTTTCAGATTCAGTCATTACAGGTATTGTTCCCGTTTGTCATAGGGATGCATCGGTATTATTTGACCCAGGGTCTACATATTCATATGTGTCTTCCTATTTTGCTTCACATCTGGGGATAGCCCGGGATTCTTTGAGTTCCCTTGTTTATGTTTCTACTCCAGTGGGAGATTCTCTTGTTGTGGACCGCGTATATTGGTCATGTTTGATTACTATTAGTGGTTTTGAGACCAAAGCTGATTTGCTACTACTTAGTATGGTAGATTTCGATGTTATATTGCGTATGGACTGGATGTCTCCCTATTATGCTATTCTTGATTGTCACGCCAAGACCGTGACGCTGGATATGCCAGGATTTCCGAGGTTATAGTGGAGAGGTTCCTTGGAGTATACTCCCCACCGAGTCATTTCTTTTCTTAAGGCTCAACAGATGGTTGAAAAGGGGTGTGATGCATATTTGGCTTATGTGAGAGATTTTAATGCTGAGACCCCTACAGTTGAGTCAGTTCCAGTTGTCAGGGACTATTCTGATATATTTCCAGCTGATCTTCCGGGTATGCCACTCGATAGAGACATTGATTTCGGCATTGATTTGTTGCCGGGCACTCAGCCCATTTCCATTCCTCCTTATCGCATGGCTCCTCCTGAGTTGAAGGAGCAGTTACAGGAGTTGCTAGAGAAGGGATTCATCATGCCCAGTGTATCACCTTGGGGCGCTCCGGTATTATTTGTGAAGAAAAAGGATGGCTCGATGCGTATGTGTATTGACTACCGACAGCTGAATAAGGTGACAATGAAGAACATGTACCTATTGCCTCGCATTGATGATCTATTTGACTAGTTGCAGGGTGCTAGGGTGTTCTCCAAGATTTATCTATGTTCAGTTATCATCAGTTGAAGATTCGGGAACCGGATATCCCGAAGACTACTTTCACAACCAGATATAGCCACTATGAGTTCCTTGTTATGTCATTTGGGCTGACCAATGCCCCAACAACCTTCATGCACCTGATGCACAACATATTTCAGCCTTATCTTGATACTTTCGTCATTGTGTTCATTGATGACATTCTGGTATATTCTAGGTCCCAGGAGGACCATGAGCAACACTTGAGGACCGTGCTTCAGACATTGAGGGAGAAGAAGTTGTATGCCAAGTTTTCTAAGTGTGAGTTTTGGCTTGATTCTGTGGCATTCCTAGGCAACCTGGTGTCTTCGGATGGGATCAAGGTAGATTCGAAAAAGGTGGAGGCGGTACAGAGTTGGCCCAGACCGTCCTCAGCTACTGAGATCCGCAGTTTCCTAGGTTTGGCTAGGTATTATCGCCATTTTGTGGAGGGATTTTCATCCATTTCAGCTCCTATGACCAGATTGACCTAGAAGGGTGCATATTTTATATGGACTGAGGAGTGTGAGGAGAGATTTCAGAAGCTCAAGACAGCCCTGGCTACAGCTCCTGTGTTGGTTTTGCCTACCGGTTCCGGATCTTATAAAGTTTATTGTGATGCTTCGAGGATTGGCTTGGGAGCGGTGTTGATACAGGACGGTAGGGTGATTTCCTACGCGTCCAGACAGTTGAAGGTCCATGAGAAAAACTACCATGTTCATGATCTCGAGTTGGCAGCGATTGTTCACGCCCTAAAGATATGGCGTCATTATTTATATGGTGTTCCTTGTGAGATATTCACGGATCACCGGAGGTTGCAGCACATATTCAGGCAGAAAGATCTAAATTTGCGCCAGTGTAGGTGGTTGGAGTTGCTAAAGGACTATGACATCACTATATTATACCACCCGGGGAAGGCCAATGTGGTGGCCGACGCCTTGAGTCGCCGGGCGGAGAGATTGGGAAATTTGGCATACCTTCATGCAGCTGAGAGGCCTCTGGCCTTAGATGTTCAGTCCTTATCCAGTCAGTTCATGAGATTGGATCTTTCTAATCCTTGTCGGGTATTAGCTTGTGTGGTTGCTCGATCTTCCCTTTATGAACGTATCAGAGAGTGCTAGTACGATGATCCCCACCTTTTGGTTCTTCAGGATAGAGTCTAGCGGGGTGATGCCAGAGATGTGACTATAGGAGATGACGGGGCGATGAGGATGCAGGGCCGTATCTGTGTGCCCAACGTGGATGAGATTCGGGAGTTGATTCTTGAGGAGGCCCATAGTTCGCGCTATTCCTTCCATCCGGGTACCGAAAAGATATACCAGGATCTGAGACAACACTATTGGTGGCGAAGAATGAAGAAGGATATAGTGGAGTTTGTAGCCAAGTGTCTCAACTGTCAGCAAGTCAAATGTGAGCATCAGAGACCGGGAGGCTTATTTCAGCAGATTGAGCTTCCAGAGTGGAAGTGGGAGCGGATCACCATGGACTTTGTAGTTGAACTTCCTCGGACTTTGAGGAAGCATGATGCTATTTGGGTGATTGTGGATCGGCTGACCAAATCAGCCCATTTCATTCCAATACTGACTACATATTCATCGGAGAGGTTGGTTGAGATTTATATCAGAGAGATTGTTCGCCTCCACGGTATTCCAGTATCTATCATTTCAGACAGAGGTACACAGTTCACCTCACGGTTCTGGAGAGCCGTTCAACAGGAGTTAGGCACCAGGGTAGAGTTGAGCACATCTTTTCACCCTCAAACGGATGGGCAGTCCGAGCGCACGATTCAGATTCTCGAGGATATGCTCTGTGCCTGTGTAATGGATTTTGGAGGGTCATAGGATTGATACTTGCCTCTTGCAGAGTTTGCTTATAACAACAACTACCAGTTCAACATTCAGATAGTGACGTATGAGGATTTCTATGGAAGGCGGTAAAGGTCTCCCATGGGATGGTTTGAGCTGGGCGAGTCCCGATTGTTGGGTAAAGACTTGATTCAGGATTCCCTGGACAAGGTGAAGGTGATTCAGGAGAGACTTCACACAACTCAGTCCAGGCAGAAGAGCTATGCGGACCGGAAGGTTCGTGACTTGGCATTTATGGCTGGTGATCGGGTTTTGCTTCGGGTATCGTCTATGAAGGGCGTCATGAGGTTCGGGAAGAAAGGCAAGCTGAGTCTGAGATTTATTGGCACTTTTGAGTTGTTGCAACATGTTGGGGAGGTTGCTTATGAGCTAGCCCTGCCTCCCAGCCTAGCAGGGGTTCATTCGATGTTCCACATTTCCATGCTCCGGAAGTATCCCAACTCGTGTCTTGGATTTCAGCTCAGTCCAATTGGACAAGGATCTATCATATGTTGAGGAGCCTGTGGCTATATTGGACAGGCAGGTCAGAAAGCTCAAGTCAAAGGATATTGCGTCAGTAAAGGTTTAGAGGAGGGGTCAGCCAGTCAAGGAGGAGACTTGGGAGACCGAGCAGGATATGCGGAGTCAGTACCCTCATCTTTTCCCAGATTTAGGTATGTTTCTATGCTCGTTCGAGGACGAACAATTTTCTTAAGAGGGGGAAGATGTAACGACACAGTCGGCCGTTTTAAGAATTAGCGCCCCGATACCCTATTAACCGCTTCTCCCATGTCTATTATGTTATTGGAACTTGTCGGAGCGTTCAGTGATGAAATTCAGGGTGATTTTGGACACATAGTCCATAAATGTGGAATTTAGATTTAGAAATCTGGTCGTAGCTAGAGCTGTGTGAAGAAGGATCCGGAATGGAATTCGTCGACTCCGTTACCTCCGTTAGGTGATTTCGGGGTTAGGAGCGTGTTCGGAATATGTTTTCGAGGTCGGTTGTGGATTTAGGCTTGAATTGGCAAAAGTTAGAATTTCGGCGATTTTGGTCGATGGGTAAGATTTTGATATCGGACTCGGAATGGAATTTCGAAAGCGACACTAGGTCCGTAATGTCATTTATGACATGTGTGCAAAATTTGAGGTCATTCGGATGCGTTTAGACGTGTTTCGGCATCGCATGTGAATTCTAGAAATTTCCTAAGTTCTTAGGCTTGAATCTATGAATAATTGATGATTTTGATGTTATGAGATGTGTTTTTAAGGCTCGACCAAGTTTGAACAAGATACTACGGTCAGTTGGTAGGTTTGGTTGAGGTCCCGGGGACCTCAGGGTTGTCTCGGATGCCCAACGGGTGAGTTTGAGAAGTTGAAAAACAGCTGAACCATTCTGGTTCTGGTGTCTCGCACCTGCTATGATATTTCTGCAGGTGTGGACACGCAGGTGAGACCCCAGGCCATTAAATGAATTTCCGCATGTGCGATGGTATTTCCACAGGTACGGGCACGCAGGTGCGAAAGAGGTGCCGCAGGTGCGACCCAAGGCCACTTAATGAACTTCCACACCTGCGATTGGGTTTCCGCAGGTACGGAACCGCAGGTGCGATCCCAGTGTCGCAGGTGCGAAATGTCTCGGCAGTTTATACCAAAAATCTGAGGGTTTGAATTTCATAATTCGAAAATCGATTGTGAGCTCGGAACTTGGCGATTTTTAGTGGGATTTGAAGAGGAGGATCATAGATAACGTTTTCTAACCTTAATCCCTTTATATATCGTTAATCTCTATCATTTTCCTCAATCTAATCAATGAAATTGGATGAAAAACCATGAGAATTAGACAAAATTTTCCCAAGTAGAAATCTGAGGATTTATGGAGATTTAAACGTCAGATTTTGTTGATTCTTGTTCGAGTGGGTTCATGAGAGAATGGGTGTTCGGGAAATATAAATTTTACCCGATTCCGAGTCGTGGGCCCGGGGGATTTTTTTGGCGAATTTCCTAATTTCGCGTATTAGCTTATAAATAATTAGCTATTTTGTTTCCTTGAAGTGATATTTACACCATGCAATCGATTTGAATAGATTTGAGCCACCCGGAGTTAGATACTCGTGGCAAGAGCGTGGTATTGAGTTGATTAGCACAGTCAAGGTAAGTGGCTTGCCTAATTCTGTGTTGGGGACTTTCCCTTAGGCATTTTATACTGATTTTGTTACGTGGAGGCCGTGTACGTGAGGTGACGAGTGCGTACACGGGTCATTGTTGCTAAAATCCTATTTTTAATCCCATGAAATCGTTCATTTTCATTCATATATTACTGTTTCCTATCTTAATTGAGTAGATAGCCTAAGAGTAAGCATGCCTACCTGTTCTGACTTGATTTTCCCTTATTTGCTACTAGTCACATCATGCTTAGGTAGTTTTATTCCATTCTTGACTGTTGTTTTCCTGGACTGTTTAATTAAGCCATAATTGGCATAATTGTGCCTTGCATATTTAAATTGGGACTACGGACCGAGATCTGGGAGCTTTCCCCATGTACTGCATTTCATATTTAAATTGGGACTACATAACGAGACCCGGGAGCTTTTCCCCTGTACTGAAATGCATATTTAAATTGGGACTACGGATAGAGATCCAGGAGCTTTCCCCCTGTACTGCATAGCATATTTAAATTGGGACTACGGACTGAGATTCAGGAGCTTTCCTCGTGTACTGCATTGCACATTTACTGTTGAGATATATGTTGTGCTGAGCCGTGGGCTCTCTTTCTGTTATTAAATATTTCCGTTTTCGTTAATCATGCTTATCTATTTTTCACTATTTTAAATTGTATATTGACTTGTTTTACAAAGTCAACAGGGCCTCAACCTGACCTCATCACTACTTGACTGGGGTTAGGCTTGGAACTTATGGAGTACCGAATGTGGAGTACTCACGCCCTTTCCTGCGCATGTTTTCCCCATGTGCAGATCCAGTTACCAGCACCCAGTATCGTGGCTAGGAGTCGTCCTATCAACATCCAGGAGACCGCGAGGTAATCCTGCCGCATCTGCAAAATCCCACGAGTCCCCTGCTACTCTAGTATAGGCATAGAAGACTTGTATATTTTTCCACTATTTTATTGTATAGAGCTACATTTAGTACAAAGTTTGTGACTATGGTGACATTCCGGGTTTTGGGAAGTAAAAATGTATATGCTGAGCAACTACGTTATATCTACTTGAGTTCGTTTTTGTCTTTATTTTATTGATTATGTCATTTCCGTAAATTTTAGGCTTATCTAGTCATAGAGACTAGGTGCCATCACGATACCTTTCGGAGGGTAAATTGGGTCGTGACACTTTTAGACTAATTCTCTTAATTTAAGTTCGGCCGGGACCCACCGTTCTAGACCTCGAGGGGTTCCTAACACCTTCCTCTCGAGGTAATTTGAGCCCTTACCCGATATCTGATGATGCAAACTGGTTTATGAGTTAATTGCTCTAGGTGCCCTAACGCACCTTAATCCATTAGGTGGAGACTCTTCGAATCCCTTACCTAATCCCAAAAAGAAGGAGTTGTCCCAGAAATGTCGAAACCCGATTTCTCAAGAAAAAATGGGGTGTGACAGCATGGCGACTCTGTTGGGGATATATTTCTAGGATCTTACCATAAGGAATCTGATTTTGTGAATTAGTCTTTAAACATGTATTTATTATTCCGTTAATACTTGCATACTCCTTCCCCTCTAAATCTACATGTCTCTAGGCCTACCTGGGGCACAACGAGGATCCCAAATTAGGACACAAATTTACATTCCTGCAATATGTGTTTAAATACTACAAACATTTTTCAGAACTCTCACTAACTTGGTTACCTTTTGTTTTTCTTTCTTTTTGATTATTCCCATCCCCTAAGGTTCACGCATACTGGCATCATCAGCATATCACACCAGATCCATAGGCCCTCCACCTCCTCCTCCTCCAAGTGCATCAAAAGGAAAAGGGAAAGCTAATATGGATAATATGAGTGGCGACAATACTGCACATGCTGAGAATGCGGAAACTTATGATGGTCGGAGTACTCCAGCACCAAATGACTTGGTTTTGCCGCTTGGAAAGAAAATACTTGAACTACAAGGTTTGCTTGAGCAGGTCCGTAATTTGGAAAACCTCTCCCTCACACTAAACGTCCCAGATATCAACTATCCAAATACCCAAAACCCAGCACCTCCTCAGAATACACCCAACCAACGCCCGCTGAATCCTCCCGCACCCCACCAATATACAACCCCTCCTCAAACTCCTTTACCCATACCTACACCACCTCAACATCAACATCTCCCGACTCAATATCCACAAACCACTTACCATACTCCTCAGAATACCCCACAGCCTATCCCCGATCCCCAAAATTCAACCAATGATCACCACTATATCCAAACTCCTGGCCTTCACCAAAACAACCCCATATACGTGGAAACCTTACCCCACTCTACTCAACCAATCTCATATACACCAGAATCCGCCAAGAAGGACCTTCTCATTAAGAACATGGCAGAGGAGCTCAAGAAACTCACAAGCCGAGTTCAGGGTATTGAAGGAGGCAAAGTAATCGAAGGTCTGAATTACAAGAATTTGTGCATTCAGCCAAATGTGGAAATGCCAGAGGGTTACAAACCTCCCAAGTTCGAAATGTTTGATGGAACGGGTGAATCAAAGGTTCATTTGAGAACTTACTGTGACAAGATCGTAGGGGTTGGAATGGACGAAAAGATTTGCATGAAGCTGTTCATGAGAAGCCTTACTGGAGACCCTCTATCTTGGTACATAAGTCAAAATCCCAAGACATGGGCTAATTGGGTAATCATGGTGTCTGACTTCATGGATAGGTTCAAATTCAACACGAAAAATGCACCGGATGTCTTCTATATCTAGAATCTCAAGAAGAAGCCCACTGAGACTTTTCGCGAGTACGCTACTCGATGGAGGTCAGAAGCAGCGAAAGTCAGGCCCGCATTAGATGAAGAACAAATGAACAAGTTCTTTGTCAGGGTTCAGGATCCACAATATTATGAAAGGTTAATGGTAATAGAGAATCACAAGTTCTCCGATATCATCAAGTTCTGAGAAAGGATCGAGGAAGGTATCAAAAGTGGAATAGTGACAAATTTTGAGGCACTGCAGGCCACAAATAAAGCACTACAATCAGGTGGCATATTAGAAGAAAGAAGCGGGAACAATAATGGTTGCCCAAGGTCCGAAATCTCCATTTGTGTACCGAACACCTCCACCCACATACCAACCTTCACCTCCCAGATATCCTCAACCCACTACCGCCTAGCATACCTATAATACCCAACCAACATATTATCATTCACCTCCAGCTTGTCCAAACTATCAAAAACCTAGGCCTAATTTTGATCGCAAACCACGCAGTCAATACGCCCCTATTGCTGAACCCATCGACCAATTGTATGAAAGATTAAAAGCTATTGGATATTTCACCCCTATTCTCGCCGTGGCTATGGAAAACTCGCCACAATAGCAACCCAAACAGGACGTGTGCGTACCATTCCGGTATGAAGGGGCATACTATTGATGAATGTCGCACCCTGAAACATAAGATCCAAACACTGTTTGATACCAAGGTCATACATGCAAAAGAAACCACACCCAATGTCCACAAAACCCCCTTCCCAGATCATATGGGTGAAGGAGTCAATGTAATAGAAACTGATGAAGAATGGGATCTCGAGGGATCAATCGGACTTATTCGGGAAAGTGATGATCCTAAGAAACCGAAAAACACGCTCAATCCCATTGTGGTACATGTACAGCCGCCAGTCAAAGTTGAGGTAGCCGCACCGGCTCCCTTTGAAGTAGAAGTGACACCACCTACAACTACACCTGCTCCGTTTGAGGTAGAAGTATACACACCTTTCATTGTGACAGTGACATCCACACCACCTTTCAGTTCCAACGATGTACCTTGGGATTGTGTTGTTGAAGCTTGGAGAAAAGGGAAAGCAAGATGGAAGAGTTCGACGTTGCACAAGGAATGACCAGAACAGGAAGAATTTACACTCCTGAACATTTGGGAGACACCAGTAAGAAATCTTCTAACAAACAACCTGTCACTGAAACTGGTCCGGACGACCTTTAGAGGAAAGTACAAGCAAAGGAGTATTATGTTGTTGATCAGCTGAATAAGACTCCTACCCAGATATACATCTTGTCGTTGCTGCAAAATTTCGAAGCACATAGGAATGCTCTGATGGAGGTACTGAATGAAGCATATGTTCCCAACAACATTACTATCAGAGAAATGGCCAATATGGTGGGACAAGTGCTGGAAAGCCATAAGATCACCTTCCATGAAGACGAATTTCCACCTGAAGGATTAAGCCACAACAGGGCACTGCACATCACAGTGCAATATGAAGGTAAGTTCATTGCCAGAGTTCTAATAGACGGAGGGTCCAGCCTCAACATATGTCCGCTGACAACTCTGAAGAGGTTGGGCAAGGGCCTACATGAAATACAAGCAGTATCTATGAATATGAAAACATTTGATGGGTCACAAAGAGCCACGATTGGAGAAACCGACCTATGCTTGCATATGGGTGCTACCTGGTTCGATGTTGAATTCCAGGTACTAGACATATCCTCTTCCTACAATCTACTGCTGTGATGGACTTGGATACATGCCGCTGGAGCTGTCGCATCTAATTTGCACCAAGCGGTAAAATTTGAATGGAACCATCAAGAAGTGATCATCCATGGAGATGGAAGCAACCCCATTTACACCAGTCCGACTGTTCCGGTGGTAGAAAACATAAGGAATTTAGGTGGAGAAACCTACCATCGCATCGAGCGTGTTAACGCGATTGAGAAGGATAACTGGTGGAGTAGCAAAATAGAGAGCATACTGACATGGGAAGGGTATGAACTTGGTAAGGGGCTTGGTAAAAAGCTTCAAGGTATCTCCAAACCAGTACAGCTGAAGCGCCATGCCACAACCTTCGGGATCGGATATCAGTTACTTCGCAGGAATATAGGAATTGGTCGCCACCATGGCGTGGTCTATACTATCCTCTTGAGAAACCCATGCCGCACCCGAATCAGACCTTCCATCAGGCCGATACAATATGGGGTCAGAGGAGGAAGAAGCCTTGGAAGCATTGAGTAATTTATTCTTGGAAGATGATGATTGTTGTGTAATAGTTGAGGAGAAGGAGGAAGACGGCCTCACTATCCAGACAATGGAGAATGGAGCATCTCTCAAGAACTGGACCGCTAAACCATTAAGGTCCCGTCGAGTCTCGGGGTAGCAAGGTTGATAGCATTGTTTACTTTTGAAAATGATTTCCTCTTTGGAATTTTGTTTTAAATAATACTTTCACTGCCCGTTTCGAAAAAAACTATTTGAAATCATTTTGTTTGACATTCTAAATGGCTTGACGTTTTATTATTACTATTTTCTTTCATATCTTTATCCCTACAACATTACTCTTTCTTATGTTGATGAACCAGCGAATGTGACATGTAATGAGACAACACAACAGAAGGACAGTGACTCGGAAGAAATAGAAGATGAGGACGTAATACCTGAGGAAATTGTCAGAGAAGTGGAGAACTTTGAGAACAAGTCCAAGTCCAACATGGACGAGGTCGAGATAGTCAAATTGGGAGATTCTGAAACCGTCAAGGAAACCCGCATAAGCATCCATTTGTCACTGTCAGAGAAAGAAGAGTACACTCGGTTCCTGAAAGAATATGAGGATATCTTTGCATGGTCATACAACGATATGATAGGGTTGATCACATCCATAGTGGCTCATAAGCTACCTACCAATCCGATGTTCCACCAAGAAGCTGAACTCAGTGATACAGAATGGATAAAGAGCCGCTATGAGAAACTATCCCTCTTAGACGGAAAAAGGATGAATGCAGTATGTCACAGTCAGATTTATCAGAATAGAATGTTCAGGGCTTTCAATAAAAGGGTCAAGCCAAGATAGTTCACACCGGGGCAGCTAGTGTTGAAACGGATCTTTCCACATCAAGATGAGGCCAAAGGAAAATTCTCTCCCAACTGGCAAGGTCCTTACATGGTTCACAGAGTATTGACAGGTTGAGCACTCATACTCGCAAAGATAGACGGAGAAATCTGGCCAAAGCTTATCAATTCAGATGCAGTCAAAAGATACTATGTGTAAACCATTTATGCTTCTTCATATGATGTAAATTGAACTATGCTCGAGTTGATTCCCGTTTAATAAGGGATACATAGGCATCCCTGTGGGTTCGGTCACAATTCAATAAAATTTCCATTTTCCCCACAATCAGAAACTGGGGCAGAATTTTGAGGAGGACCCTCAAAATTCCGAAGCAAGTTCAGCCAACCGCAGCATATGGAGCAATCAGAAAGGTCATCTAGTTAACTGGGGCATAATTTTGAGGAGGACCCTCAAAATTCTACAACAACGGAAGTCGCAATGTCTCTAATAATGTCACAGTTATTGGTTCATCTAATTAACTTCTAAACTGCATACTACTATGTCTTTGAAAATTATACACGCATGCTTTTGAAAAAGAAACTTTGCTTTCGCCAAATGCTACCCTAATAGCTTGAATTGTATCTTCAGACAGAGCGGAGAAAATCGAGCAAGAAAAGGCACGAACCAACCTCCCCCACAAAAACTCACAAATTTTCTTTGGATGAAGGACTATATTATCATGATAAAAACCATCGCAACGACACAATCGCTATGCATGAAACACATTGTCAGCTAATAATACTTCACTCTTACTCCTCTCTTTGCATGAGACTAAGCTATGTCTCAATCTTGCATGAGGCTAATACATGCCCCCCTATTGCATAAGGCAAATCACTTCCTTCTCTCCGCATGAGACTAAGATCTGTCTCAATCTTGCATGAGGCTAAGCCCTGCCTCCCTATTTGCATAAGGCTAAAAATTGCCTTCTCTCCGCATGAGACTAAGCTATGTGTCAATTATGCATGAGGCTAAGCCATGCCTCCCTATTTTCATAAGGCTAAGCATTGCCTTCTCTCTGCATGGGACTAAGCACTGTCCCGAATCTTGCATGAGGCTAAGCCCTGTGTCAAATCACTTGCATGAGGCTAAGCTCTGCCTCCCTATTTGCACAAGGCTAAACATTGTCTTCTCTTCGCATGAGACTAAGACCTGTCTCAAATCACCTGCATGAGGCTAAGCACCGCCTTCTCTCTGCATGGGACTAAGCAGTGTCCCGAACCTTGCATGAGGCTAAGCCCTACCTCCCCACTTGCATAAGGCCAAGACCTGCCTTCCCTTTGCATGGGACTAAGCACTGTCCTGAAACTCGCACGAGACTAAGCACTGTCTCTCTTGAATTGTTCTCTTCTCTCGGGCTAAGCTCTGCCCTCAATTTCACACAAGACTAAGCCATGTCTTGTTTCCTATGGCATCATGACTCTCCACCTTATGGGCTAAAATATAGACAACTTGTCCGAAGACGTCATAGTCTGAAAGCACCATCCTCATAGCCGGAAGACATCATGCCATGGCCTGAGGATCTCTCAAAATTGCACATCATTATTCAAAGGCGTCATGGTTCGGAGGTACCATTTTCATGGCCCGAGAACATCATTTCATGGCCTGCAAATTCCTTACCGCACAATTCATGGCCCGAGATGTCATGTTCTAAAGACGTCATCCTCAACCGTCCAAAGACAGTTTTCATGGTCTGAAGAGAATTTGTATCATGTCTAAATTTATGCAAATTTATACGTATATGGTTGCAGTACATTCTTTGATTTGCAGGTGACCCAGTGAGTAACATGAGCAATTCCGCTCTAGTTCCTTCAAATTATTTCAAACCTGACCGCTCACTATAATTGTTTCACCTATTCGAAACCTTGTGTCCGTCCTTGTGACAACTGTATCGGTTCGTTCCACCAGTGGATCCAGAACTACACACGACCCGATTCTTGTAAAACTAGGAATATGTAGGCAGCTCAGAGAACAGAGTGCGGCCTATATCTCTCAAATCACTCTATTCGGTCAAAATTGGCCATCATATCTTAACCCGACAACTCTTTCATCCTTTCCGGGTAAAGATGGTGTTGATACCCAATTTTTTCCATATATATAATTCAAAAATACATATATAATTTCAAAATAGTGCATGGGCATCAACTAATATTTTTCCATAATTTTATGTAATTTTAAAGGATTTTTAATTAATTTATTCCAGCATTTTATTATCTAAATAATTACTAATTGCGTCACAAATAATTGTATAATAATTTTATTAATTAATTTTAATTTATATTTATATTAATATTTAATCATTTTATGCATAATTATATTTACATCTTTAGGTTATAATTGCAATAACTTTACAATAATAGCTCATGCATGCATAATTACTTTATTTACACGTAAAATAAATTTTTATATTTTTATAATATTAAGTAATTATTTTAAATCATTTTTCATATACAAATAACATTTTTCATCATTTATTAATTATTTTTATAAATTATTTTATTAATTTAAGTGGGTATTTAAAATATAACCATTTTATTAACTTTTTCAGACCTACTCAATATCCCAATACCCTATCAGCCCAATAACCCAATAATTCAATACCCATGACCCTGACCCAACTACCCATACTCGTCCAATAACCCGCCCCACCTATATCTAATCCTGGTCGTTGATCTCAAAAGATCAACGGCCCTAAATCAACCTTCCTTTTTAATATACCAAGACCCAAAACTCTGCCTTCATTTCCCCCAACCCGCGGTCCTTGGATACTCTCCTCTCTTATCTCTCACCCCCTCAAACCCTAGCCCCACCGTCATACATTCCCGCTTGATTCATAGGATTTTCCTTCGATCTCCTCCCTTATTTGGCTTCATCTCTCTAGTGGTTATAATATTTTTATGTTACTTGATGTGAATCTCAAGAGACTCGAACCAAATATGGTTCCACGTCTCTCATATCTCGATTATTCCGTCTATGTTCACTCTGATACCTGTGAGTACGAATGTTCTCATATTTTATGGTTTCAAATATCTGGTTCAAACCAGATTTGGTTCACTTCTGTTTATTTTTCTATGAACCTGGCTATTTCTTGGATAAATCTTCTTAGATCTTGTTAGATCTGTTTTAGTGTTTGTTTTGGTATTTCCCCTTTTAAATTTCGGGTTTTCTGTTTCTTACAGCTTTTATTATTTTATGACCGATTTTTACCCTAAAACTAGGGTTTTGGTTCTGACGGATTTTTGCAAGAAAATGTTTTAACATTTAAAGGTTTCATCTCTGGTTTTATTATTTATTTTTCGACTGATTTTTACTTACTTTAATTAGTTCAGCTATATGTCTATCTCTTAGGGTTATGATTATTTAGTACTGTTTCTGCCGACTTACCTTTAATTTTGTCAATTAAGTGTTAATTGATTAGGTTTTAAAATCAACTTTCCTTTAGTAACAATATTTCCTTATTGGACTTCACCTATTCTTACCTTATTTAGACTAATATGTGATTAATAACTTGTGCTATTTTCCTTAATTCCCTTACTAGCCTGACTTTTATGCTTTGATTATTAGAGTCGACTTATAATTGATGTTTTGGACTTATTTCCTACCTTATTTAACTAAGCTCTTAACTACTAATTGATTCTGAATAAGGTTTTTCCTTAAATTAAGTAGTACCTTGCTCGATTTTGTCCTGTTGATTGATCCATTCTGAACTTAATTGATTGTTAATTGATATTTATACCTTATTTGTGTATGACTGATTCCTTATCTTATTAGTTTGCTTCATTGTGTGTTATAGAAGTCCCTTCATTGTTCTGATTTTCAACACGCTTTAAAACCCCTTGAGAAATAACTTTTTTGTTGAACAACTTTACAACTTTCAAACTTTCTGTTTCTAAAAAAGAAAAAACTTAAGCTCTCTCTTTGTTCTATTGCTCTGATTTCTGCACTATTTGGCTGGCTGGAAGCCAAGGCCAGATTCTCTGGAAGTTAAACTGCTAATCCATTCATGTTTGCTTTCTTCTCAACTGGTATGCCTTAACTCCCTACTATTCTATTATGTTCTATATGCTTTATTCGATTGGTCTTTTTAAATCTTTAGCATGATTCTGCTTTCTATGTGATTACATGATCCCACTTAGTGATAATACTAAACTAAGTTACTTCCAATAATGTGATTCCTCTTCCCTAAGTTAGCTTAATGTTCAAGTCTGGTTCTGAACTTTGCCAGACACTGTAAGCATGTAATCATATGTTATAAGTCCAGTTTGTTTCTGTCTCTGTGTCCAAGCCATGACTGCTTTAATATTTAACCTAATCACATGCCAATCTTCTTGAACTACATGCTGAACATGAACTTTGTTTGTTTCTTGGTGCAATTCTGTTTGTAATTTTGTATTTTGAATTTGCTTGCTTCTGAAGTTGAACTATTTTTTAAACCTGCCCCCTTACCCTTTATGAACTGGTTTTCAAACTCCTACTCTTAGTCATTTAGGTTCTCACCACCCCCAGTGTGAGCACTGCCTAGGGTCCTTGAGACTCCTTTGAACTCTGACATATTGGGGTTGGTCTTCCAACCTTTTATGAGTTATCTTTCTGAATGTGGTTATGGTGTGAGCATTGCTTGGGGTCCCTGAGGCCCTTGGTAACTTTGACATACTGGAAACCTGATTTTAATGTACCATGGATGGATCACTACTATGCTCCAAAGCTGTTATGTTTGCAGGCCTGGTTTCCAGGTTTAGATTGGGCCTATGAAGGCTCCATATAGTATAATTGTTATTATTATGTAATTCCTTCAATATTCTGGGCTGTAATAATCTCTGTTATAACGGATTTGGGGTTAACTAGTAAAAACGAGGGGGGGGGGTTCTTATATCTTTGTCAAAAATACTGTGTAGAAATCCTGCCTATAGGATTTAATTGTGCTAATTGAATTATGTGAGTACTAGACTGTGTTTAGAGATCCTGCCTATAGGATTTTCCTGATTTATTTTGATTATGTGTTTTCACATTTGCATACTAGAGATCCTGCTTATAGGACTTTTCGTTTAATTCTGTATTAGAAATCCTGTTCATAGGATCCACACATATTTTCAACAAAACGTGCATTAGTGACCATGTCTATAGGATCCTGTTTGTTTGAAATAATAATATTTTCCTTGCAATCTGCTTAATTTCTGCCCACATACGGTTACCATGCCTATAGGAATAAAAAAATCAGTTTTAAACCTATAAATCATGCCCACAAGATTTAAACTAATAGATATCATGCCTATAGGGTGAAATTAGTTTTTAAACTAATAGATATCAGGCCTACATGGGTTTAAATCGAGTCAACAATTAGAAATCATGCCTATAGGATTTAAAAGGAATAAAAAACATGTCTTTATGAGTTAAAATCAATATTACATTTAGAAATCATGTTTATAGATCTGTAATTTTTAAACTCGTAGAAATCATGCCTATAGGATTCTGTTAATCAATTATGAATTCAACCAATTTTGCATATCACTTAGACAATCTGTAAGACTCATTAATGATTTTGGGCTTAAAATTGTGACATATTACTTGCTTGGAATGCCCAGATTTGCGCTGGATAAAATCAGTAGGCAAATAAATAGGTCACAATGCTCGCCTTAATAAAATTGTCTTTATATTTTATTTCTGCTCATATAGATATCATGCCTATAGTATCCTAAAATTAACGAAGTTTGTTGATTCAATTGTGTGCTTTTGTTGTTTACGTGTGGAGGTCAATTTGAGCCCTTATTTGTTTATTTGAAAGTCCTATTTGTCTTTTTTTTTGTCTTCTAGATTTCTCATTTTAATTAACATAGATTGGTCTAGAACCATCCTAAATAGAGGTCCTAACACCTCCAGGGCCATAGGTAAGGGACGGGTAGTGCACACATAAGGAACGAGCTAGAAGCTATTAGAATGCTTAGGTAACAATTGAAATATAGTAATTGGGTAGTAAGGATATGATAGCCCGTGCGCTAACGCTATGAGTAACACCCTAACTTGGGGAAGTTACAAAGTATTGCATGGAATGATCCTATAGGCTAAAAAACCTAGGACCCCCTTTAATCCTGTTATAGTAACTTGTATTGTCCAAATTGTTTTTCTCCCTTTTTAGACTAATTCGGTCGGGGCTTTAATCTTGTTTAAACCGTAGAATGCATGCTCGGATACTTTTGAACAAGTAACCTGAAAGTTTCCACGCAAGAAAAGAAAAAAAACATCTTTATTCTCAGAAGAAGAGTCTATGCAATTGTGAAGCTGGAAATTAAAGGTGTTGCAGAAACGGAGTGTTCAAGCTCTTATTATATGTATTGTTTAGAGTAGTGGAAAACTTTTAATGGAATACAGACTCTTCATTTTTTGAGGAATAAGAATCCAAGTTGGATTAGGATACAAAAGTGACGAAGAATCTGGTGTAAAGTCGAGAAGATGAATTTGGCAACAATTAAAATTTCCAAGGGAATCTCCTTATAAAGTTCAAAAACGAGATATTTAAAGACTGCAATAAAGCATGGCCGTCAAATAGTTTTAAAATAATATGAACGTACACTGATTATTCTGATGATTTTTCTAAGTTCAATTGAAAAAAGAAAATTATTTTCTATTCATGAGTCCATTAGGACAAGTGTGGAGTAGTTAAGCTTTGATCAACATGGAGAGTATGTAAGATAGCTACATACATTGCCTATCTACATGACTACATGTACTATTATTTTGGGCCAACAACTCTTTGACAAAGGTTTTAATCATGCAATTTAAAGTGTCAGTCTGCGTGAGTCATTTGCTCTAATTTAGTTCGTTTTTTATCAAAGAAGTGGAACGAAACAAAAATTGGAGTTTATCCTGAAAATATGATTTGTTTCCTATAAGAAATGAAATCAATCAAGATGACTTCACATAAAGGCGGTTGGTGCTACAAGACCAACTAAGCAGTGTTTGCATGAAGTAAAATCATTTGCTTACTAGTGTACTTCAAGTCTAGTTGATAAAGTCTATATCCCGACAAGTCTTAAAGTAAGGAGCATTTGTAGGCATACGAATTTTATTAAAATTAAATTCATAAAATAATTTGAATTTTATTGGTCCTAATAAATATTATGGGCTAATATAATGGAATTATATATATAAGTCCAATATATATATAGGTTAAATAAATAAATCTTAATCCATTGGGCTAGTCCATTTAGTTGGGCTACACATGATGACCCCAATTCATTAGGCCCAATATGCCATCTTCCTAGAGGCCCAGTTTGGTATCACGTGTCAAATGACGTGGTACGCCAAGTCAAACAGAAGAGCCAATGAGATCATGCCACGTGTCGAAATGACAAGATAAGTCTACTCACATTAAAAAGCCAATGAAACCATGCCACGTGCGCAAGTGACATGTTCTAGCGAATCAAATGCGGCCTTATCACACTTCAATTTGATTTGTCGGAAAGAGTTTTTTCTTATCATAACTCTTCCCTCCCACAACTATAAATAGGGGTCTTCATAACCCAGAAAAGACCCAGAAGTTATAACAAGAAGCAAGAGAAGGCTCGTAGATCAAACACCGCAAATTTTTCTACAAGTTTCAAGTTTCAAGAAATCAAGTTCTAGTTCAAGAAATCAAGTTCAAGCTCAAGAACGAAGAACTTCAAGCTCAAGAAATCAAGTTCAAGCTCAAGAACGAAGAACAAGTCAAGATTCAAGGAGTACGGGTTCAAATCAAAATTCGTGCTAGTTGAATCCAAGATCATCGTTCATGAAAACAAATATAGATTCAAGATCAAACTCAAAGTCCCTTCAATTTATTTACTATTGGAAAGAAGAATCGGAGGATTCATAGAGATTTTACACTCAAATTATTTGAAATAAAATACTATGATTGTTGCAATATTTTTCGGTCTTGATTTTATTTTCTCGACGCAATTTTATTCTCTACAGAAAGCTCTTTAGCTACATAAACAAAGTAATAGTTTGACTTACCTAAATATGAGTAGATGAATAGTTTTCCCAACGTTTCAATTTTTCACTTCTTACTCCTTCATTAGATAACGTGTAAAAAATTTACTTTCCCTTCGTTAATTTGTCCAAGTCAATTTATCTTTTCCCGATCTCTTCATATTTTAGAACCCTCTACGTATTTTCTGTCTTTCTCTTTAATATTCTTACTCACCTTCTTTCTCCAAGAAATTTAAGCTTCCAATAGTTTTATACTTCTATTGTTGTATAAAATCTTATCTAAAATTACCAATATCTCAAGAAAGATTAAATGTGTTGGCTATATTATCAATTGAAAATGAATTATTAGGGAAAATCGGCTATAAAAAGGATTACTAACACTCGAAAAATAGACTTTAAATAAAAATATATCGTATAAATTTCTTTTAAAAATTTAAGCCTCATAATAAATTTTGCTTTAGGCCCGGCATATACTTGAGCCGCCGCTTGGTGGAATTAGAGCAACTCAAATACATGTAACTATTCAGCCTGATTTAATGAGAAGTGAAAGTAGCTAACGACACGGCATATGGTTGAGTAAAAATAGCACGGGCTAGCCAGTTTTCGGACTGGTCATTCAAAAACAACCAGCGTTTGCAAGTCATTGAAAAATAGCCACTATTTTGCTGCAACATGGAAAGTTCCAGCATAATATACTGGAGATCGGTGCACCTGTGTATGAACTTCCAGCATATTACGCTAGAACTCCAACACGCAGAAAGTTCCAGCATAATATACTAGAGACGGGAGCGCCTGTGTATATGCTCGACCGGTATATTATGCTGGAAGTCCAGTATATTGTACTGGAACTCCAGTATATTATACCGGAATTCTAGTATATTATGCTAGAGTATTTTCCGGATTTTGAATAGTGTTCCCGTTCAGATTTATGTTTACATGAAAAGTGGCTAAATTTTGATTACTTTTGAAAATGTGAATATTTTTGAATGACCACTTGTAAATCTAGCTATTTTTGAATTTCTCCCTATGATTGATGAGTGAAATATTTGTAAAGCCCATTGGGCCATTAGCCCATTCAAGGAACTGTAAGGTTTCGCTATAATTTCGGGGTTAGCCACGTGTAAGGCTGTTGGATAATGTCTGGAGGCCCATTGGAAGCAAGATCTAATGCAAAGAAACACGTTGAGATGACAAACCCCTACTAGCAGGCATTATATAAATCAAGAGCAAATATATATTTTGAACAAAAGAACCAAATAATTGAAAGGTAAGTATTTAACCAATGAAAGTTGTTTTGAACAAAGCAATTTTTACACTATCATACTGCCTTGTTGAAAGGAGATAACCTATCTTATTTTTAAAATAACAAAATAAATATTTTCAGGAGGATTACTTGTGAATATCATTTGGATAACCTACTAGTATATATATTTTTTTCTTTTACACTGATAGTATATAGTATAACTTAAACTCATACTATTAAGTTGACCTATTACGACTACAAGATTTAACAATTCACGGCAAGTTTCATATGACATAAATATAAAACAAATATCATGCTATAGTTAGTTAAATAACCTATGGACAGAATAACAAGTATATATCTATTACAGGACACTGGATGGACATCATATTACAGGACAGTACTGCAGCAAGTCAAATGATCAAATGGATTACAGGACACTGGATGGACATCATATAAGGTGGCCATGACATTAGAGGCTCTTTAGGTTTGTAATGTTTGGAGTGTTATGGTAATAGTTCACATTTATTAATTACCATAAATAACCTAACCATGTAACAATTGTCTATAACGTTAGTGTGTTAAAAATAGCTAAGACAATTATTACCTAACAGTGTAACAATTGATTTCGAGTAAATAATAATAAGGTTTAAAATTTTAAAAAACTTGAGCTTGAAACTTGTCGTTTTGTTCATTAAACTTGAGTGAGCTTGGAAAAGAGGTGGAATCATTTTGTGCTCCGTGTACTGCCAAAACAAAAAGACAATTAAGCCAGCTGTGAGCAAGTCGACAAGTTTTGGCCATGTACTCCCTCTGAGAGAAAGAGAGATCAGACCCCTATTTAACCTTGTTCACTTTAATCTTGAAATTCAAAGCAAACACAAACTGTGAAAATCAACAAAAGAAATACTACAATTCTTAAAATCTGACGATGATCGAAAAATAGGATACCACATTAGCTGGGGCGGAGCTACCACGTAAGACTTCGGTCCAAGCTCTGTATTTCTTTTAAAATTTTTATTAAATATATACAAATTATATTGTTAGTCCAATAATTTAAAAAAATTAAAATCCCGAACTCATAAGTTTCCAATTCTACCTCCGCTGGCTCTGCAATGACATTAGCGTTTGCTGCTGCCTAATTATACAGCTAGAGCTGCGTTGATTCTAAAACAGCTAGCTAGGGCCTTACATCAACAATGTATCAGTGTAGTTTAGCATGTGATAGTGGTTTAGTTATTACTTTATCAGGTTATTTAGTTATTACTTTATCAGATTACCCTTTAATATTTAGCATAGAGATATACTCGTAATTACTTTATAAGTGTCACGAAACTGTAAACACTTTTCACACACTCAGAACTTAAACTAAGAATTAAGTAGATACAGCATCTAAATGTTTGATACATGTCGACCGAAATAACAGTGGTAAGAGCAAAGGTTTATTCCAAAACTTCAAGACTCGTGGATAAGGGCGGAGCTACAACACAACTATCTTTGTGTTAAAAAACCATTTAATATACATGAATAATCATTGACGAGGGGAGTCTTGGCATCGCTGGTAAAATTGTTGTCATGATACCGGGAGGTCACGGGTTCGAGCCGTAAAAACAGCCTCTTGCAGAAGTGTAGCGTACAACTGCATACACAAAACTCTTGTGGTTTGGTTCTTCCCCAGACCCCGCGCATAACGGAAGCTTAATACACCGAGCTGTCCTCTTTTAATGAATAAATTATTCTGAATCTCTTGTCTTAGAATCCGGAGTTCATAAACTTTATATTCTAAATTTGTCCCTACTCATGGAATCTATCGCCCGGTTTGAATACAAATTATGCTAGGATTAGTTATACTGCGATTAGTTATGCCGTGATTAATTATTCTTGGATTTAGTTATCCTGATATTATTTTTTAGTGGTTGTTTGGTATGTTGTACTAACCCTGAGATTATTAATTTTATTGCTTTATCATGAGATTATTATTTCATTTTCTGGCAGGTATAAATTATCCCGATACTATTTTTAATTAGTAACCTAACAAAGTATGTATTCCATAATTATTTTTGTTTATCCATGTATCAATCTGACCGTAAGAGTAATAACAGCTCAACTAATAGTCGAATGGGCGTCAACGTGAGGAAATTAAGAAAATAAAATTTAAAAAATTTACAAACAAAATACTAATAAACTTTTTCAGAAATCTAAGTTTTATCTCTATGGCAGTGACCAGAGATATAGTCACAGGTTCACAGTGCGTGGTCCATAAAACACGAGGAGCATAAAATAACATTCAAAAGTAAAAAAGTAAAAATAAAAAAAAAAGGTAAAAATCTTTCTACATGCAGCAAGTAATACAATGTAGGAAAAAGCCTGCCTTGTGATTGCCATGTCACTTTTTGTCCCAGTGGACCCCTTAATTCACAAGATCTCTAAATATTTCTGCTTTTTTCCTCAGAACATAGTACGATTCCAATAAAAGGAAGAAAAAAAAAAAACTAAAATATAGCAGAATTACCAAACTTGGCCAGTTCACTTTGTTGCAAAAAGGGTCTGTTTTCATTCCCTCCTACACCAAGAAAATCTCTTGTTAAACTGCCTTCAGTATTTCCAATACTAGGAATATTTACTTGCTTTCCTTTATTTTGCATCATCATCAAAGAATTTGCATTTGTGTCCCCTAATAGCAGGCCATTATTTCCTTGAATACTGTCATGAGTAGCCAAAGTTGAACCAAAATTAGATGACCCCATTAGCCCAAATCCACTACTACTAAAGAGTGCTGAATTGCTGCTCCTTGTTGATCCCATTTGGGCTGCTTTTTGCAAAAGTGCTGTTGCTGACATATGAGCTACTTGAGGAGTAGTTGTTTCTTGGTGGCTATTATTGTAATACATTGAGCTATTAATACTATTTCTTCTGCTAATCTCTTCTTCCTCCTTTAGCACTGCTCCTGGTTGCTGCATCGACGACGAGGAGGCCGAGGCACCATTGCCATTGATGAACCATTGGTTATTGCTATTATGTGACGCCATTTGAACTAAATCATGAGGCAAACTACTCGTTGTGCTTGATGGTATTGCCAAAAAGTCATTTTGATTACCTGCATAGGCGGGTTCCGAATTTTAATGTACTTATTAGACCAAAGTCATTGACTTTATTATATTCCGCGTTGAAAATACTGACTTCAGAATCAACCAATGGTTACCTGAATTTGCATTGTCAAGCCAAAGTGGGAGCCTTGGTTTTTGTCCATCTACATTAACTTGACTTGAAGGGTCTAATCCCAATCCCATTAATTCAGGCCTAAATAAAGAACCAAATTGAGAATTTCCATTGTGCTGCTGGAGATTAGCCATCCCACTATTCATCAATTCATTTCTCAAGTTAAGATTTGCTGTATTTGGAACTGATGTAAACCTTGCACTTTCTTCAGCCAATGCATCGCAGAAAGCCCGGTGTGTTATAAAGCTGTCCTTTCTGTTAAATTTTTAAAGGAAAAATTATAAATAAAGAAAAAGTTAACGAGGCATTCAAGATTTAAACTTAATGCATTCGAGGTCTGGATTCTTTAAAAATATATTGATTTAAAAATTAATATTTTATTACCAAGATTCCTCGTGTAATATTAAGAATAATGGGTTCAATTGAACCTGCTTGTAACACTCTAGGTCCGTCTCTGCTTCAATTCAATCTTGGCATATTGAATGAAGTTCACATAGAGTTAGAACATTTATTTCCTCAACTAACTAATCATAGGTACTCTCTAGTAAATTCTCCACTAAAGAAATTAAATGATAAAGATATTTGATGATTTATTCAATTCAGATATGTTTTCATTTATAATAAAGTCATGACATACCTGGAAAAAAGTGTGCCACAGTCACATTTATACTCTCTAGTCCCACAAATCTTACTATGAGCTTTCCAATCAGATTGAACTGCATATTTTTTTGAACATTTCTCACACTTCCATTTCTTCTCACCATGTTTTCTTGAAAAATGCTTTTTAATTCCAGTTAAATCCCCTAAAGCTCTTGATGGATCATGATGTACACAAGTTTTTTCTGGACAAATGTAAACTTTCTTCTTCACTTCTTTGTTTGTTCTTTGTTTCAACTTCCATGGCAAATTGTGACCTCTTCTATGAAGTTGCAAATTCTGGTCCCTTTGAAAACCCTTATTGCAGATTTCACAAATGAATCGATTCGTCGCCATCAGTGATTTTGGTGAGAGAGCTATCACTTCTGCATCTGGATCTGTTTTAGTAAATAGCAAAAGCAAAAAGAAATCTGATTATGACAAAACAACAACAACAAAAATTCAGTATATTAATCCCACAAATGGAGTCTAGGGAGGGCACGGTGCACGCGACCTTACCCCTACCTGGAAGATAAATAGACTGTTTTCGATAGATCCTTGGCTCAAGAAAAGATGAAAAGAAAATATTAAAGACACAAAAAGATGTTCCTGATCAGAGGCGGATTTAGAATGTTAAGAGTGGTTCGATTGAACTCCTCGTATACTATAGATATATATGTAAAAAATCGTGACACGTAGTATAAATATTTAGTCCTGAGGTCATATTTTCACAGAACTCAGAACCTCGAATACATTAAATTTAATTTCTGGATCCGCCTGTGTTCTTGAAAAGTAAACATAAGCTAATAATTAACTTGCTCTAGTTGCTTACCTGGATTTCCTGGGAGGTTTCGCTTTCTCTTATTAGAAGCTGGATTTGAATTAGGGTTTGGAATATTACTGCTAGGGTTTGGATCTTGTTGAATGAAGCCTCTGATGGAAGAAGGTAAAGAAGAAAGTCCATTATCAGACATCATATTTTGAAGCTCAAAATTTGGATAAATAGAGAAAAGGAACAAAAGAAAAAAAAACCAGCTCAGCTTCAGGAGAAAACCAAAAGATTTGCTGAAAACAGCTAAATCCCAAGATTACACAGTGTACAAGGTTTTGTTTCTCAGCAGAAAGTAAAAGTGAAAATAAGAACAAACAATAGTTGTTATAACTACTGCTTTATTCCATCTTCTTCTTCTTCTTCTAATAATAATAATTCTTTGTTGTTACAGAGATTTTTCTCTCCCTCTCACTTTTGTGTTTGATTCTAGTAGCAATAAATTAACTACTATTACTACCTTATACTATGGCAGCTACCAAAAGAAAGAATATTTCTCTTCTCTCTCCTTTTTCTCTCCGGTCCTTCCCTAAACCCCGCATACGCACGTAGCGGGAAGTTAGTGCACTCGACTGCTTTTTTTCTACTTTTTCTCTAGTATTATATTCCTTAGCTCACACGGCTTTTGTCTCTAAAGTCGGTCAGCTACAGACTCAAGCGGATCACTTCTCCATCCCACAGTCAAAATGGTAAATACTTATTTGTATTAGACGTTTACATCAAGTTAAATAATTTAACAGTTCTAGTTAAAGATTAATGTGAAAATGAATATCATTTAGTAATAATACAGATACTTTGTACTTCAGTTGGTACAGTACAAGTTTTTACCATTTCAAAACCCTCCAAATATCGTATTTGTTGAAGAAAGTGAACAAACAACATTAATATAAATAAGGTCCGGAGAGAATATTGTGTATGCAAATCTTATCGCTATCTTGTGCAGATAGAGAGACTGTTTCGATAGACCCTCGGCTCATGCAAGCATAATCACAACAATAAAGAAAATAAAATATATTCCCTCTGTTTCAATTTACTTGAACCCATTTGACTGGGTACGGAGTTTAGGAGAAGAATGAAAACTTTTGAATTTGTGGTGTAAAATGAACCACATATATTTTTTGTGGCTATAAATCATTGAATAAAAGTAAATTGTTTCCAAATAAGGGAAAGGGTCATTCTTTTATATACGGACTAAAAAGAAAATAATTTCATATAAATTGAAACGGCAGGAGTAATAGTAGAAAAGTCATGGAAAAGAAATAGGACTGCTCTTCCCCTAACCAGAGGTCTCGAGTTCGAGCCCAGGGTATGGAAAAATCCTTGGTAGGGAGCGCTTCCCCTCGAATGGAACCCTACGCGGTGCGAATCCGGATATAGTCGGGCTCCAATGCAGGTACCGAACACTGGGCGGGAAACCAAAAAAAAAAAAACAGTGAGAGAGTAAGAAACCGGAACTTGTTGAAGAAAGTAAATGAAAATCAAATTTTACACTGGGGTGAGTGAAGAGAATAACTGTATGAGTAAGTGAATTGCTGCGCGGCCACAGCTTTGCATGAAGTGTAGTTTTCAAAAAAAAAAATTCTTAGAGCTTTTTATATTATTTATTTTAATTAGATGATTCCGCTTTTGAATTATATTACTACTTTGATGGCTCTTTAATAGAAAAGAGAAAAAAGGGCTAAAAGACAGAAACAAAACTTAGTTCTCCAAAAAGATTCATTGAGGGAGCGGAAAAAGTTTGTCGCCTTTACAGTCAATTCATAAGGTAAAAATGATTATGCTATTATAGTTTTTGAACTTTGGTGACTCAAAAAGAAGGGGCATAAAGATACGTAAATACTAATCGTATATGGTTTAGCTATATATACTACGTATTACAATAACTAAATAATGTTGATCGCTCATCCCAACTAATTGTCTTATTATATATATATATATATATATATATATATAAAATATTTTATCGGCTATTAATTTTTTGGAACGGCTAAAAGCATATATTTCATACATGATTCATGTATCTACACTTATTATAATATGCTAATTATCAATTTTATCTTATTATAATATTATTCTTAAGATTTAGTAATAATTACCTCATATGTTAACTATATAAATATTTTTACGTAGTTATACATAAGGGTTAAATTCATCCGTGCTCTTTGTATACGGTGCCGTCCCGTGAAGTCCTGACGAGGTTAGGTGAGTGTAATGTAGGCCCCAGGTTGTACTAACATCAAATATCTTCTGATTAATTTTAACTCTTTTTTTTTTTTTTTTGGCAATAATTGTTTGAAGAATTAACCTAGATAGTTGTTCAACAATCATTTAAATTAAAGTAAGTTGAAATAATTAATTTATAATTTATACATATCAGTAAAATTTGACCGGTTATTTGTGTAAAAGTCCTCTAATTTATTTTCCAAATTTTCTTAAAAGGGATGATTTAGGTAACGTGATGATGCAAAAGTTTTTCACATTGTCTATATAAAAATTAAATTATTTCCTTTAATTGAATGTAATAGCTCACTGTAGTGATAATTTTTGCGCCTGCAATATGAATTATTATAGACTATTAAGTTATTTAAGAGTTATTAACTGTATTTACCCTAAAAATCGAGTAACAATTAAATTTATATTGTGGTTTTAAGGAAATGTGATTCAATTCAATACCAATTGATAAACAATGAATTAAATAGATGAATTGAACAATAAAATAAATCAAACCAATGTGAAAGCAGTGCTTCGACCTCGATTCGAGATAGTCTCGAGGTAGGGGTAATTAGAACAGCAGAGAACAGAACAATTCTTATGAACAATGGGCAAAATAAAGAGAATAGCAGAAGTATAAATTCTTGTCAGTGAAATATGATTCCCTTACAAATGAATGGGATCCCTCTTTATATAATAGAGGAATCCTAAATAAGGTACAATTCTAATAATGAAAATAAATCTCACGATTGGCATCAATAACCGCTTTGATTTGTTATATTCCGGTATTTCCGCCGTGATCTTCGACCGGTTACTGATATCTCGCCATTCCGTTATTACACCTTACTCGAAGTCAATCATGCTTGGTCTCGATTGTTGCTGGCCTCGATCTCAATGACCACTTCGATCTTCAGGTTCGATGTTCTATCTTCGAGCTCGAGCATGATCTGTTACGGAGCTACCCTCGAGGTAAATCCCCTGCCAATGAAATCGGGTATGTCCGATTTCGACCGTATATAGATAGTCCCCTCATTTTTTGGAGTGTAACGAGAAGAAACGAACTTGAGACTCCGATGTAATACCTCGATCAATTATGACGTCAATCTTGTGACGTAAGCGAAAAAAGTTATTAAAGTGTCGCGTTTGCACAGTTACCAAGGTCATTAATTAATACCAGTTGATGGTCGGCCACCAATGCTTTCAAACCGTCGAAATGACCATTATAAATAGATCACCTTCATAATCTTCTCAAACTTTACTTTCAAAACTTCTTCTAATCTCTAAAAACTCTTCTATTCTCTTCACGTTCATCATCTTTGCCAGTTTCCATTTGCCAATCTTTTATTAAAACACGAATTTCGCCTTCTTCTTTCTTAAACCTCATATATCAATGGCAAAAACATCAAAGGTTGTTCCTCAATAAGAAAAGGCTTCCTCATCGTGGTCGACCGATGAAAAAACACCGGTGGAGCCACGCATTGAAGAGTGCATTCTCGGGCCGTATGAACTTACTTCCGACTTTAAAGTCGAAAAACCCTCTTCGGTTCCTCACCGATGCGAGCCTATCTCTAGATACATCTGTTTGATATCTGATGGTGATCTCGAGCGGGTGAAAAAATACTGCCAATGGGAGAATAAAGAAGTGGTGATTCCTACCCCTGAGGAGGACATTACCACTCATGTGAAAGGGTTCTTAAGTGCGTATACTTACCCTTTCACATTGGGCCCCGTCGATCCCCTCATACTCGACTTTTGCCGCCAATATCGGGTAACCCTAGAACAGATCTACCCCTCTTTTTGGCGCCTTGTCATTTTGCTCAGATTCTTCACGAGCAAGGTTGAGGGGATGTCTTTCACCCTCGATCATCTCATTAGGCTAAACAACCCTCGTCTTTATCGGGGAGGACTGATAAGGCTTTAACAACGTTCCACAAAGGTGCTGTTCTCGAGCATAGACGAGGACAAAGACCGAGGATGGATGGGCCGGGTTGTCCGAGTTAGGACCTCCAACTTAATCCCCGTCGAGAAGATGCCATTCCCCGAAGAATGGAATATGAAGCGTAAGTAGAACCTCACTGATAACGTTTGATTACTCGTTATGCTTTCTTTACCTCTTCTTATATATATTCTTCTTTATGGTGCAGCTTCCCCCTGGTTTCCTGGTGCAGTTCTGAACCTTGCAGGTTGCGTTCGACAACTGGCCTCGACCTCTTCGTATGTTGAGCGCTTGTGGCGCGATTTGGCCAAGGGTCGATGGGAGGCCAAAAATCATGGTAAGTTCCTCTTTCTGTGTTTGGTGCTTTCCTATGAAATACTCTTTTTAGCTTGATTTCTTCTCATACCGGTCTCGGAGACAATGTCGCCATGAGGCCGCCTCCACCCGGGGAAGAGGAGGTCCCGAAGCCGACTAAAGAAAAGAAGAGGAGAAGCGCCTCGCGTCCTAATACTCTGAAGCCTAGGAAGAGCAAGACTCGAAAGTGTAAGATCGATCCTGCCTTTTTATCTGCCGATGTAGTCCAACAACTGCGGGAGGAAAACGAGGAGGGAGAGGATGTTGACTGCCTGCTGGTGGTTCGGAAGAGGGAAAGCATTGAAGCTTCGAAGACTGCTGAGCCGGTGACAGCCGAGGAAGTTTATCCACGGACCGAGGTGATTGTCACGACCCGATTTACCCTCTGAAAGGCGTCGTGACGACACCTAGTCTCTACGACTAGGTAAGCCTAAATTTGTGGGTAAAACTTAATTAAATACGATAAAAGTAAAGACAGGAAAAGAAAAAGTCTAGATAAGCATAACATCGCCGCTCGGCGTGTACAATATATATACCTCAAGACCCGGATTGTCACAACACAGTCACAAACTTCTATACTATTATAGATCTATACAAATTCGGAAAAGAAAATACATAGTAAGTGTCTCTATAAGATGGAATGGAAGGTGACTCGGAGGATTATGCGAATGCGGCAGAAATACCTTACGGTTTCCTCGATGAAGATGCAACGACCACTAGCCACGCGGCTGAGAACTTGAACCTGAATCTGCACACGAAAAACATTTGCACGAAAGGGCATGAGTACACCACATTTGGTACCCAGTAAGTACCAAGCCTAACCCCAGTCAAGTAGTGACGAGATCATGTTAAGGCTCTACTGGATTTATAAATAAAATAGTTTAAATAGTACGAAAGAGAAATAAGTTCTAAAGTAAACAGTTAAAAGAATAATATGAAATAAAATAGTAAAATGGAGCCCTCGACTCAGTACAACGTATCACAAGTGGAATCTCCCAGGATACTGTCTCGTAGTCCCAAATATAAGTATGCAGTAGAGGGGTGATCTCCCAAAATACGTACGTAGTCCCCAATTTAAATATGCAGTGCAAGGGATCTCCCAAAATATGTCTGTAGTCCCCAATTTAAATATGCAATACATGGGGGATCTCCAAAATACGTCTGTAATCCCCAATTTAAGTATACAATGCGAATGAATAACAGATAAGGCATCAATTTAAATAGTTCAGCAAATCACAGGCAAGTGAAGGAATAAAACTAACTAAACATGGCGCACAGAGTAGAAGATAGGCAATTTTTAATGTAAAACAAGTAGACATGCTTTTCCTAATCAAAGCTAAAAAAATTAACACATTAAGCAGTGTAATAGGAGTAAAGTGATTTATAATATGTGACACGAAAATGGAATTTTAGTAAAAAAATGGCCCATGTACGTACTCGTCACGTCGTGTACACGGAATCCACATAGCAACAAATGTCAAAACGACCTAAGGAGAAGTCCCCAATACAGAGTTAGGCAAACCACTTACCTCGACTGCTCAACTCAACCCAAGATCGTTTTTGCCATGAGTACCCGACTCCAAATGACCCAAATCTATTCAATTCAATTCCATAATGTAAATATAACTTTGAGAAATTAATCTAACTAATAAATTCAAAGCTAATACGCGAATTAGGACAAATCACCGAAAAAAGGTCCCCCGGGCCCACGTATCGGAATCAGATAAAAGTTACAAATTCCGGACACCCGTTCACTCACGAATCTAACTATACAAAAATTACTCGAATCGGATACCAAAATATCGATCAAAACTCAAAAACTCGGTCTAAGAACTTTATACAAATTTTCCCAAATTTTCACCCCAAATTCGAAATTAAAGGATGAATTTAAGCATAGATTCGTGGAAATTAGTCAAAACCGAGTAGGAATTACTTACCCAAATCGCCCAGGTGAAAATCTCTTAAAAAATTGCCAATCCCCGAGCTCCTACGTTCAAAATATAAATTTTACCTTAAACCCTCGATTTGGGTATTTAAATTTATGCCCATGCACACACTCAGTGCGATCGCGGAAGGCCAGACGCGATCATGAAGAGTAAACCACACACGCCTCAGAAATGCACTACCCGATTGCGGGAATCTGTTCGCGAACGCGGTGCTTTACTTCCCAGACCTACGCGATCAAGGGCGTATGCATGAATTTTTGTAAGCAGTGTCTAAATTTATAAAAGAATGAAAATAATAAATTTAATTATCATACTTCAAGACAAGAAATAGTTTTAGTCTATTGGTTTTGTTGAGTCTTAAGTAAAAAAGATTTTGAGTTCAATTCTACTTCATCACAATTTTTAACCATAAAGGCTAAGGTTTGAACCTCTAACCTTTTAGTGCAAAATCAAACACATAATCAATTCACCAAGAGACAAATTATTTTAAGTAGTATTATTTTTTCCTACTTATCTGTTTTCTCACAATATTAATGTATATATTTAATAAACAACTCGATGAAACAGTGTCGCGTGACATTACTTCGCTGAGTATGCATCCGCCCCCGGTTGAAATGTCATCATCTGAATGAAATAAGACGAATTGAATACGACATATGGTTAAAATCGTCTCGTCGTCTTAAAAATTGACAACTTCTGGAATATTTAAATAGTATTTTCAAAGTGCATCACTTAAATATAGTGTTGAACTACTCAATCTTAAGTTCTGACTGACTATTTATTAGCTGAACATAAATCTTTGAATAATTCAGTCCAATGATGAAATCCAAAAGAAGAGATTCCTAGAGGCACTCTTCTTATTTTTCATTGTGGATCTAGTAGGGCTAGATAAGAAGAGCGAAAGTATATTATAATACCAGAAACTTGTAGTGTTACAAAATTTAGATCACTATTTTTAAAAAAATGAGCTATAATAATCATAATATTTATGTGATTATGAAAACTTCTTACTACAGGTACATAAGATGAAAATTTTAATTTAATTAAGTTATTTATAATTTTAAAAAAGCAATTACTACTTTTTTTGAAACGGATTAAATATGAAATATGTTCACATAAATAAAACTAGGGGAATAATAATAATAATACAAATCCAATTTTAAGAATATGTTGAGTAGCTAATAAAGGGTAACTTGATGCACAAAATATCTCATATTCACTCAGGGTTCGGGAGGCCGTATCCCAAATTACTTTGATGCAAGCGTTAATAACTGATTTCACGACTCGAACTCGTGATTTATAAATCAGACGTATACAACTTTATCAATATTGCTGTGAGGATGTCATTAGTCGAGTAGCTAATGATGCAGACAAGTATCCAACTACAACAAACACGTTTTTCCAGAAATTCTCGTGTTCCCCTCTAATTCCCGTAGCGCAGAGTCTCCCTCAAACACACCCAAAGCTTTCTTCTACAAACAGAGAATCTGTGATACTGATGTCGAGCTAATAGGATTTCTTTTTTTTGAAGTTTTTAATCCTAATAATAAATGAGAATCTTTTTTTCACCTTTTTTTTCTCTCTCCCTCTTTCGCTTTCGTTATTTAAAGGTCCCCTACTTGGACTGACTGCTGTTTATTATTGTCGTAATGGATAACATTTATTGCCCAAAAAAATTAAAAAAATGTACTCTAATTAATTTCCTGTATTCTCATTTCTTCCTGTTCCTCTTTTTGTTTTCTTCTATTCATCATTCCTTTCCATCGTTTGCTTTAAACCTTTAAATTTCGTATCTGACCAACTTTTGCAACTGGATTAGGCTGGGGAAAGAGAATAGTTTGCTCTGCTCCTGTAATGGATATGCACAATATACTCCCTCTGTTTCAATTTAGATGAGATAGTTTGACTCGACACAGAGTTTAAGAGAAAGAGAGACCTTAGGGGTAAAAGCCTGGTGGGGTCATGGTATTTGTGCGGTTATAAAAACTTCTCGTTAAAGGTAAAATGAGTAAAATGAAAAGTTCAAAGCTAAATTATTTCCAATTATAGAAATGTGTCATTCTTTTTAGAACGCAATAATAAAAAAATGTATCATCTAACTTGAAACGAAGGGAGCACCCACTTACCATTTAAATAGAAGAAAATGTCCTTATTACTAAGATCTTCTATGTTATTTTGTTACTGATCGTCGGTGAAAAAAATCATACAATTAAAATAAAATTTATATAATAAGGTACCTAATAAATGAAGTAATGATAATTTGCTAATTACCAATCATATCACATAAGTGTTTTTACAATATATATATATATAGTTGAGTGCAGTGGCAGAGCGACATGCACCCAAGGGGGTGTCAATAGTGCAGAACCAGGATTTTTATCAAGGGAAGTCAAAGTATAAAGAAATAAACTCGCCAAAAAATCAAGGGGTATTGTTATATAGTATATATACATATTTTAAAAAAAATTAACGAGCTAAACAGTGTAATTTTCTAACGAAGGGGTGTCGGTTGAGACACCCTTTGGGTGCATGTGGCTCCGCCGCTGAGTGCCAACCGGCACCAGTGGCGGAGCCACATGCACCCAAGGGGGGTCAACCAACACCCCTTCGTCGAAAAATTATACTGTTTAGTTCGGTAATATTTTTTAAAATATGTATATATACTATATAATGACACCCCTTGACTTCTTGGTGAGTTTTTTTTTTTATATTTTGACTCCTCTTAATGAATATTCTGGCTCCGCCACTGACCGACACCCCTTCATCAGAAAATCACACTGTTTAGTCGGTAATTTAAAAAAAAAAAATGTATATATATATATTATATAATAACACCTCTTCACTTCTTGATGAGTTTATTTTTTTTATATTTTGGCTCTCCTAAATGAAAATTCTGACTCTTCTACGATAATTGCCTAGACATGCATGGTTGTGATTTGATTTATGCATATAGTATTTTTCCTTCTTTCTCCCCTTCTTAGGGCCAAGGAGCAGATGGATTTAATAGACAACATATATAAAATTACTTATATGCATAACTCTTTGGTGGATCATTTTGTAGAAGATTTTACATAATACTTATTTATGCTAAAACCCTATGGAGATATAAATGTCACCATTTTCTTTACTTCCACATGATGTCGGCCTAAATTGGAACTTTCAATATCTACATTCCTTTTGTTTTTAATTTATGAGTTCTGCATCATAATTGTTTTTGCTTACTGAGTTCTGAATCACATTTTGTCTTTATTGTTCTAATTATTAGAGTGATAATTAAGTAAAGACATTTAAAAAGCGATAAATACTAATAGTTTAATTAGACAAACAGTTTTACGATTAAAGCTATTCAATAAATCTATCTTAAAGGGTGTAAAAAACTTTATAAAGAAAATAAATATAATGTAAAAACAGCAAGGTGTCTCTATCTCTTGCTCAATTAAATATGCTGGAAAAGAAGGGGGAGCATATTTTACTCAACCACTTTTGGAATTAAGCTCTCAGAGTTTACTATTTGAAAGACAGAGATTGTTTTTATTTAATTCTCTATGGATTCTTGAAGAAAATGATGGGGAGACACCCAACAACTTCAACTAATCTCCTACTCTTTGAATACTTCTTTTATTAACCCTAATTCTCTTGGAAAAGCAAAAACAAATAGTACTAGGAATTAAATTTTTTTTTTCCTTTCAAAACTTACTATTAAGAATTAATGTCTTACAATATTCCCGGAAAGCACGGCAAACTTGACATTCCTTCACAAAGAATACCAAAAAATTCCCTCTCAAATTTCGATTATAAAATTGAAACATGTTGGCTAGGTTTCAGATCATTTGGCATCTTTGTTTGGTACTTGTGTTTGGTAAAGAAATTGAAGAAAGAATTTCCAAATATCAAGATCGTCTCACGTGCGACTTATTACTCATAAGATGAGTGATGAGAGCACTTACTCTTTTGACCAAAACAAATTTCCACCAACATCCTTACAATTTCTAGTGTTAAGACTTAAAACAAAATCTCAAATGTTCATTTGAAATGAGAATTTCTTATATAATCGTGGCGTCCGGGTTAGCTTGCACGTACCTCGATTAATTTTACGGGTTATCTGCTACCTCCCACTTGCAACAAATACCAAATTATTTATCCATCAAGATTTGAACAAATGAGAAGATATCACCTGACAAAAATTAAAATCTTTTACTTAAAACAAACTGTTCTGACTAGTAATATCATTCAACAAATTCACTTTAACTCAAACTCTTACATTAAAGGTGGTAGAACGTTATTTCAATGCGATAGGGGCGTTCAAAGATAGAGCTTTGTTATTAATGCTACAATACATTTAAATTCTTTCATATGAAACCAATAGGCTACACGGCTAAGGAAACTAACCAAGATTTGAGCTTAGAGCCGTCGTTAGATTAAAACATAAATATACTTGCATTAATGGCACCAATTCCAAGTTAAAACATATGTGTGTATTAATCTTCGACTAATATATATTTGGGGGACAAAGGCGGTGATAATACAGCGTTTAGTCGTTTGTATGTTTAGTTGGGGGACAAAGCCGGTGACAAAAAGTTTTTCGGTTGGCCAAGGCGAGAAAGAGAAAGGCTCATGATCTGGATCAAGTGAGATATATCAAAGAAGAAGAAGGTAGAGTTTTAATGGACGAGGCTTTGATCAAGAGGATATGGCAGACTTACTTTCATAAATTTTTGAATGAAGAGGGGGACATAGATATTGTGTTGGGTGATTTGGAGCACTCCGAGAGAAGCCGTGATTTTAGGTACTGTAGGCGCACTAAGGTTGAGGAGGTCGTGAGTGCTATCGTAAGATGAACATGGACAGAGCGACTGGGCCGGACGAGATCCCGGTTGAATTTTGGAGGTATGCCAGTGGAGAGGGCCTGGAGTGGCTGACCGGGTTGTTCAATGTTATTTTTAAGACGAAGAAGATGCTATAGGGATGGAGATGGATGACCCCGTTGTATAAGAACAAAGGTGATATCCAGAATTGTAACAACTATATGGGTATCAAGCTGCTTAGTCATACTATGAAAGTGTGGGAGAGAGTGGTGGAAGCGAGGGTGAGTAGGCCAGTGTCTATATATGAGAACCAATTCGGATTCATGCCGGATCGTTCAACTACGAAAGCTATCCTTTTTATCCGAAGGTTGGTGGAACAGTACAATGATAGGAAGAAGGATGTGCACATGGTGATTATTGACCTAGAGAAAGCGTACGACATAGTCCCGAGGGAGGTTCTTTGGAGATGTTTGGAGGTAAAAGGTGTTCCGGTAGCATACATTAGTGTGATTAAGGACATGTATGATGGAGCCAAGACTCGGGTTATGACAATAGGAGGATACTAAGAGCATGTTCAGGTGGTTATGGGGCTTCACCAAGGATCTGCGCTCCGCCCTTTCTTATTTGCACTGCGATGGAACGCACTAGCGCTCTATATTCAAGGGGAGGTACCCTGGTGTATGTTATTTGCTGATGATATAGTTCTGATTGATGAGACACGAGGAGGTGTTGACGAGAGGCTGGAGGTTTGGAGACAGACCCTTATGTCTAAAGGTTTCAAGTTGAGCATAACTAAGACTGATTACTTGGAGTGCAGGTTCAGGGATGTCATGGGGGGAGTGGACATCGTGAGGCTTGATTCACAAGTCATCCCCAAGAAAGGAAGTTATAAGTATCTTGGGTCGATTATCCCGGGGAACAAGGAGATCGACGAGGATGTCACGCACTGTATATGGGCAAGTTGGATGAAATGGAGGTTAGCATCTGGCGTTTGTGTGACAAGAAGGTGCCTCCGGAACTTAAAGACATATTCTACAAAGCGGTGGTTAGACCAGCTATATCGTATGGGGCAGAATGTTGGCCAGTCAAGATTGCCCATATCTAGAAGATGAAAGTAGGAGAAATGAGGATGTTGAGATGGATGTGTGGGCACACCGGTTGGATAAGATTAAGAATGAAGATATTCGAGCAAGGGTGGACGTGGCTCCCATGAAAGACAAAATACAGGAAGTGACGCTTAGATGGTTCGGGCCCGTGCAGAGGAGAAGCCTAGATGCCCCTGTTAGGAGGTGCAAGCGGTTGGCTCGGACGGGTATGAGAAGAGGTAGAGAGCGGCCTAAGAAGTATTGAGGAGAGGTGATCAGGCAGGGCATGGCGCGACTACAGCTCACTGAGGACATGGCCTTTGATAGGAAGGTACAGAGGGACAACAATATGGTTGAAGGTTAGTAGGTAGTTGAACATTTTATTCATGGTAACATAATCATTCCAATAGTTCCAAACAAGTCCTGCATGGAAAATGTGACCAATTAATCAACCAAGAAAATGAGGGTCGAAGGACCTACTGCTTGAGCCACATTTGGCATGGTGCTAGAACCTTGTTGAGAGATGTTTTTGCTGGTATTGACCCAGATTTAAATGCTCAAGTCGAATTTGGAGCATTCCAAAAACTTGGAGATCCAATTACAAAAAGACAGGAAGCCTGGATAGAGGCTGTGACAGAGACTGTAGCGGCTGCGAGTTTTCCTAGGGTTTCAAAAGAATAACGATTATAAATTCAGTAAAATTTCACAAGTAAAATACAAAGAGACTAGTGTATACGTAGACGTTATCTCTTCCTTAAAAAGATAAGTTATTTTCGATTGACTAACCAAAAAACTAAACATATGATTTTGGATAAAAGGGTAAATTTTTGTTTTAAATTACATGGAAACAAAAAAAGACAAGGCCATTTATTTGCATAGCCTTATATCTATGGATTAAGAACAAAACTCCAAATTCCACTGCAAACCTAAGCAAACCAAGAGAGATTGAGAAAAGTTATAGACGCTAAGTACAAATCTAGAGTTATGACATTGACAGGTAAAATACATTCCAATAAAAATATGGATTATCACAAAAATTAGATAATTCTGTATAAACTATATATTATAATTGTAATTGTAATTTAACATAAATACTAACAGCAAGGCTGCCCAAAATTACATATTTGCAATTCTCTTAATTAATCTTGAAATTACATATGAGGAGCCGAGATATAAGCTATAGGATCAAATTTAATCGCGAAGGATTACTACTAATTAATTACTCCCGCGAAACTGCCATGGCAGCTCTCTGTTCATTCATTCTTGTCTCAAGCAGAGCCGATTTCAACGGTGAAATCTCCGTTTTCCCGAGAAATCAGAGAGAGAAAGAGAAAGTGAAAAAATGTCACAGAACAACGCGAGAAATAGAGGGAGAAAGCAATCGACTATTCTCTCTCCCCCCCTCTTTCCACCATCATTTTCTACTTCTCCGAAATTCTCCATCATCGGAAAAGTTAATCGGAACCAAAAATGAGCGTCATCGACATTGTCTTCCGAGTAGATTCAATATGCAAGAAGTACGAAAAGTACGACATCGAGAAGCAGCGTTCAGCTAATGATTCCTCAAGCGATGCCTTCGCTCGCCTTTATTCGTCTTTTGAATCTCAAATTGATGCTACTTCTCAGGTAATTCTCGTGTCTCGATATTAGACTTAAATTGAATTGAATCGTCTTTTGTAGTTTGATTTCTTTTTATTTGTTCGGTTTTACAGAAAGCAGAGATGGCTGCTATAGAAACAAACAGAGCTAAAGCGGTGGCTATGAAAGCGGAGGTACGACGAACCAAGGCTCGTTTAATGGATGAAATACAAAAATTGCAAAAGCTTGCTCAGAAAAAGGTATTTTTTTCTTTTTTCATATTTAGTGTATTTCGTGCTTAAATGTATGTATAATTGGATTATCTTTTTCTTTGTGAGTTTTTCGTGCTTAAGTTGTAATTATCAGTTAATTGGTTTTGTTGTATCTAAATTTCAAAATATGCATCGCTAGCAGATGTAACCATTTGAATAATTTAAATATCTTTTTTTGATAACCAAGATATTCTTGAAGGCCAGTGAGGCACAGTTCGAAACTCGCTGGATAATGGCCGGCCCCTATACGTTTCTCCACTTGAATATCAGGGTTCAGTAACACGGTTCGAACATGTGACGTGTGGGCAATTTTAAATGTTCTTTGAGCTTTATTTCAAGTCATGTGCTAGGTTTTCTTGGATAATCCCATAGAAAGCCTGTGTCAAAGCAAGCTCTGAGCAACAATTGAAGGAAATATATATACCATATGTGATCTTGAGCCATATGGGTTGAATTGGGGAGGACTTTAATCCATCATTTCTTCTTATGTTTAATAAGGTCGAAATTGGTTGATAGGTTCTCCAGTTGCAAGGTAGTACGTTGAGCAAAATGGTTCCTTAGGAATGAAGTTCGTCAAAAAGTAACATACTTGCTTCCAACACTCCCGAGCATCAAGTTGTTTGTGGTATTATAATTTATAGGCATATTTGGATAATTGCAGAATTTCATTGTCAAATTATTTCAAGGTGCTAAGTCCATAACTGGACTTTTAGGTCAAGGTTTGAAAATTTTCCTATTTGGAAAACGTTAGTTATATTTAGATTACCAACAGGTAAAAGGACTATCACAAGAGGAACTGGAGACTCGCCGTGATTTGGTACTTATGCTAGCAGATAGAATTCAGGCAATACCTGATGGGAGTACTGATGCAGCCAAAAGAACAGGAGGTTTTGGGACTTCATCATTCAACAAAAATATAAAATTTGACTCAGGTAATAATCAATGCATAAATCATGTGTTTTAGCTTTCGCTACAATCAGTTCCTGGGTTTCTCATGATGTCAAAAACCCATTTTAGATGGACAGTTCGACGATGGTTTCTACCAGCAAACTGCAGAGGCCACTCATTTTAGAGAAGAGTACGAGATGCGGAAAATGAAACAGGCTTGTAACTTGCCAATTCTTATTCTTTAGTTCCTTAATTCCTTTTGTTCTGTTGGTTTACATGGAACCATAATATAACCGAATGTTGAATTCCACAGGATGAAGGGTTAGATATTATTTCAGAAGGCCTGGACACACTGAAAAATTTGGCTCGTGATATGAATGAGGTTGCCCTCATCCCCCGACTTGCCTCCCAAACATGATTCTGTTCTCTGGAATAAAACTGTTTCTTGATCATCATTTAATTCCTTTTTGTTTCAGGAATTGGATAGGCAAGTTCCTTTGCTTGACGAAATTGACACAAAGGTTAGATTGGTTTCTTAAATCTCCTTTTATTGGATTACTATAACAAACAACTATTCATGAATCAACTTAAATTCGGTTGTCTTACAGGTGGATAAGGCAACCACGGACATCAAAAGCAATAATGTCAGGCTCAAGGAAAACATTAACAAGGTAATCCTGAAGTTTATTAGAATTCATCCTCCCCTGCCCAGTTCAAAATGCAGAACTTTTTTTTTCCAACTCAAATATTTATGAGGTCTATGTGCATTTGTAATTTTTTCTCCAGATACGTTCCAGCAGTAACTTCTTTATCGATATAATACTTATCTGTATCCTTCTAGGAATTGTGGCCTACCTTTACAAGTGAGTATCTATCTTCGGAGATTACTTTACATTGTTTCTTCTTTTTCATCTTTATGCCCTTCTTTAATGATACTTATGCTTAACTTTAGGCTTTATGATATCTCTTCTGTGCTTAGAAAGCCATCAGGCCTTGTATAGTGATTCCCCCCACAACAAACAAAGAAGAAGAAAAAGAAAATGGTTCCTGAAAGGAGCTGTCTCCTTTTTCTTTTGGTTTAACTTGCTTGAACATATTATGATCTAAGAAATAACATGCCAGTAAAGTTTGATCCAAGCAAGAAAGTGCAGTTTTTGGAAAATTATGTGCAGCTCTAGACTTGCTAACCTGCTGTCAGTAATATCTTAAGCCTGCCAAGAAGAAAAATGAGGCCACGATAGATTCTAATGGACTCAGTGTTCAAACTGGCTAAGGCATTAGATTGATTTTGTTTGAAATATATAAACTAGACCTGCTTATCACTGAACCTTGAACATATTAAGTAGCATTTTACCCTGACCTCGGAAAGGGGGAGTAAAGCCTGAGTAAACGAGCTTTTTGCTTATTTATCATACCTAATATGTATCTCTAAACAAAAACTTATTATTGGTGCAGTATACTGAAGTAAAGTACTGGGAGCTTCATTTGACCTTGATTAATCTCCCAGTCTGGTGTAATATTCATCTACTCCAGCACTTGCTAATTCTGTATTTTACTAGCCTCAGAAAATCCTAAATTTATGGTTAAGGATGTATAATTTGCTACTTCACCTTCTGTCTTTCTTTTTACGATTAGAGATGCTCTAAATTGTAATCACCTGTGTATAGAAATCTAACTAGTAACTATATTCCATATTCTTTTACCCCCCCCCACAGATGTTTGTTAGGTAGCGTGATTGACTAAGCCTAACCGAAAAATCATAGAAAGAAAAATTTGAAATTGGTACTATGTGAAGTTTCTCATGCATGCATGAGTTTATGTTACCAAGAAGGAAAAAAGAAATACATATAAGAATCATAACACACCAATGTATACCTCAAAACCACACACATTAATAGACGGCACTGGCCTAGTCAGTACCGAGAATGACGTGTTATTAACCTCATTACTTGAAGACTTTGTTTGTCTGCTGTGAACATGTCATCAGTTACTGCAGAAATTTCTCTGATAGTGCAGCTACATTAAGTCATTAAGACCTTGAGTGTTCATAATCGTATTCGATGAAATGTCCTTGAGAACATCACCCAGATGAGGTGAATATTTTTTATAGAAACCAGTTCCATTTCCCATTACCATGTTTCCTTGTAAAACATTGTTGGTCTCCTTCTCATCAGTGATCTTGGTTGCTTGATGAAGATTCTCGTGCCCCTCATTAGGTATTTCCTTAGCTGAGTAGAAACAAGTATTGCCTCCATTTTTGATTTCAGAAGTTGCTTTAAGAATGTCCTCAATTGAAGGTCAGACAATCCTTAGGAGGAAAATAGTTAGAGTAGATCTCTTGAATTGTATGTTCACTGTAAACTGAAGGGAGCTCCTCAATATTTGAAAGATGATCACCAGGACTTGGCTGCACCTTCCATGTATTCTTTGACATGTTGCCTTTTTGTCGAATCCGGTATAGTACCCAATCGTCCAGCTGTAAGCATGTTATAGTTTTCTCTATCAGAAGTTCTACTGTCCATATGCTCATGAACAATGTTTACCTTGAAAATATGATTATCAATTAAATCTGATTTGTGGTTTTAAAGATACATGATCTAGTTCAATACCAATTAATAAGCAAGTAATATAAGATGTAAATGAAAGGAATAAATGAACCAAACCAGTGTTACTTAAGCAGCAACGACCTCGAGCTCAGTGACCTCGAGGGAATCAATAACAATAAAGCAGTAATAAAGTTTAAAGGACAATTCTGATGAACAGTGAGTGGAAAATAGAGATTATATTTAGGAATGGCAACTGGGGCAGGGCGTGGCGTGGCGTGTCAGGGCAGACACTTAATAGGGCAGGGCGTATGAAAAAAATAGGGCAGGGCGGGGCAAAACTTAATTTTTAAAAAATTTAAATGGGGCAGGGCAGGTAGCAGGTAGCAGGTGGGCTTTTAGTTCCAATAGTGGGCCATTGTGTAGCCCGAGGACCAATTCAAAAACTGAATAATACATACTCTTATTACATGTATAAAACTTTATTTGGAGAACAACTTGTATACTTACCGTCAACAAAAAAGGTACATGGAATTCCCATTTTGCTACTTTTATAAAATAGGAATAATTTTTTTAAAAAATGTCTTTACGTGCAAGTATGAATTTAGTGTCATTTTGAAAGTATTTTTAAAATTTGATGTTTAATTAAAGAATATAACAATTATGCATATTGGGATAATTTATATATAATTATAGTATTTAATAGTATGTGTATTTATATTTTGTATATAAAGTGTTTGGTTAAAGAGTAATGAACATACCATTGTATATCTAGAGAATCAGACATAATTTTCACAAAATGAATTTCTCTATTTTTTATTTCAATGATAATCAAATTATATATACTTAATTGATTTTAATCATTAACCCGTTTTAGATCTATAATAAAGAGTAGGAAAAAAAGAATAAATTATACTTCATCAGCACAAAATCCTATATGAGCACAGTATAAAAGAGATGGACATGTAAGTTATAAAACTTAGAATTTGCTTAGGGAGAACTGAGAAAGTGGTCTATTATTTTTTGGCTTCTCTGTAAATGCAATTGCCGGAGGTATTAATTATTTAGAACTCTATTGCTGGACCGAAAATATTTAGAAAGGATTAATTTCTTTTACGAATTTGTTATATTACCTAGTTCAAATAAGAAGGAATTTAATACTTATTTTCACATTTTAAATAAACAGTCCCAAAAGTGAATTAAACAATTCACCATTTACTTGGATTGAACCATTAATGATAGGGAAATTTATTGATAAATTATATAAAATTAATAAAAATCATATTTTATTCAACCAATATACATAGTAACTTTTATTGACATGTCAATTTTAAATGTTTCAATAAAAGTTGAAAAAGTAAAAAAAAAAACAATTAATAACATACTGCAAAATGAAAAATAAAAGGAAAAAATGAAATAAAACTAAATGGGGCGGGGCGGGGCAGGGCTTGATAGGGCAGGGCAGGGCAATTTTTTTAAAAAAAAAGCTAAACGGGGCGGGGCAGGGCGGGTCAAAATCTTAGCGGGTAAAAGTTTGCCCTGCCCCGCCCTACCTTGCCCTGCCCCATTTACATCCCTAATTATATTCTTTGCCAAAATGATTAGATATCTTTACAAATGACTGGAGTCCCCTTTATATATGAGGGAAAACCATAAATAAGGTACATTACTGTTTACAGTAAAAAATCTTATCGGGGACAGCTGTGTAACCGCCTAGTACGAATTTGTACTAATTCGTACAAATCTGCTCCAGAATTTTTTCCTTGATCTTCATGCCGTTGAGAAATTCGCTCATTCTGGTACAGATTTATAACGACACTATTTCGAGGTGGATAATGTTTAGCCCTTGATTTGATCCCCGAGGTGTGCACTTTTTAGCTAGACTTGACTTCGACTTCGATTCATTTGAACTTAGCTCAGGGTACTAACTTGGACTCCGAAATCGGGCTCCCCTTATTTCGACCGTATACAGATAGTCCCCCGCGTTTCTTAGAATAAAATGACAAGAAACCATTTGATCTTCAAATTTTTGAAGTCCTCGATGATGACATCATGCCCATGACGTAAGTGTTGAAGTGATCGAAGTGTCCCATCGGTTCGCTTCCCCAAAATATTAAACGCATGTCAGTGCTGGTCGACCACTAATATTACTGAACAGTCGCCGACTTTCTCTATATATATTTGGTTACCTTCCTCATTAAGGACTTTCGCCTTTACTTGCAACTCCTCATTTCTCTCTAACTTCTCCACTTCTGCCACCAGTTCATCCGCTTTATCAACCCTAAAACCGCTAACACTTACTTCCTTCTTCCTTCTTCATCTAAAATTGATGGCAAAAACTTCCAAATCCGTTCCTCAAAAAGAAGGAACTTCTTTTCGTCCGGTCGGCGGCAAACCGCTGGCGCTCCACGAGATTGTACCAGGCGGTTGTTCCTTAAAAAATAACTTTATGGTTGGGAATCCTCCCGATGTCCCTGGCTGTCATGAGCTTGCTTCGAGGTACATATGTTCGATTGCGAGGAAACACCTCGGCGTTGTGAGAAGAGAAGGTCGTGGTACAGATCCCTTCTCGTGAAGAAGATGTCACTACTTACGTAAAGGGGTTCTTAAGTGTGTACATTTATCCCATTACGTTGGGTCCTCTCGACCAATCGTGCTTGAGTTTTATAGAAGATACCAAGTCACCTGGGCCAAATTCATCCGTCCTTTTGGCGGATAGTAATAATGCTAAGGTTATTTGTTGGCAAGGCCGAGGGGCTCGAGTTTACCCTTAGCCATCTCATCCGCTTGTACCGACCTCAGCTTTTTCGAGGTTTGATCAAACTTCAATGTCGATCGACCAAATCCTTCTTCAACAGCAATGACGAAGACATGGATCGAGGTTGGATGAGCCGATTCATCCGGGTGAGGACCATCGACGTCATTCCCGAGGAGCACATGCCATTCCCCGAGAAATGGAACTTTGAACGTGAGTGGAACCCTTTTCCATAGTTTTTCCATAGTTTTTGCTAAGCTTTGCGTAATATTCTTTTCTTTTTTTCGCAGCGGTCCCGTGGATGCCCAATGCGATCCTCGACCTTGAGGACTGGGTTCTTAAACTAGTCGCCACCTCGTCGTACGACAAACGCAAGTGGCGAGACTTGTCGAAGGGCATGTGGGAAGAAAAACTCCACGGTTTGTGTTTCGATATTCTCTTACTTATTAAGAATGCTTCTCTTCTTATGACTTAACTTTATTGTTGCAGGCATTGGAGAGTTTTCTGAGATTAGGCCGCCCCCTTCCGGGGTAGATATTGAGTCTCCAACTTCAAAGCCAAAAAGGACAATAAGAGGAAAAGGCCTTCGAAGTCCGCGGATACCCCGAACATAGACCCTGTCCATCAACTTATGGATGATGAAGACGACGAGGTGGAGGGTTCGTCTTTGATGGCTCGAGCTAGAAAATCCACCAAGGCTGCCCAACCTATTGAAACCGAAGACCCTATCCGCGAAGAAGGGACTTCGAAAGAGAAGAAGGACAAGGGCCCCGCACCGCCTGACGCTGTGGTCGTTTCACAATCTTTTGGTAGCACTTAAAAAGGAACAAATTCTGGAGTTCCAGTTCCCGATCATAGCGCCTCGAGGGATCTCCCTGAGGCCGTGACAGTAGGTCATTCCCCGTCGCTCCCTGCCTATTCCGAGGACACTATTAGGGATGCTCGGAACCTGAAGACGCCCGAGTCAGGCGGAGTCCCAAGTGAGGACGACCCTTTCCAGGGTTGCTTTGTCGGGGTCGATGAAATCGATCTTGCTGATACAACCTCGACCTTTAAAGAGGCCCAACGTCTTTTCTCCAGTGTAAGTTCTAGTAACGTTGCAATTTCTTTAATGTTACATTTCCTCCTTTGCTTAACTGATCATTCCTTTCTTCTATGTAAGCGTTCAACAAATTCAAGGTCGAGCTAAGTCAATGTGAGGCCGAGCTGCACAAGTCGTTGGGCGAAGAGAAATCCCTAAGACTCCTTTGCGATAAAAAGGAGGAAGAGTTGAGAAACCTTCGGTCGGAATTGGCCAAGGCTCGTGAATACGAGGATGAACTGGAGAAGCAAGTAACCATTGTTTTGAAAGAATACGAGCTTTCTCTCCCGTCTTCGGAGTCTAACACTTCAATGTCTCAGCTGCAACAGAAGGTGGAGATGCTGGAGCGGCTTCAAGGCGAGGTCAACCTGGTCAATGCCGAGTGTAATAAATGGAAAAAGAATATGTACATCCTGGTTGCGGCGAAAGAGACTGCACTAGCGAGAGTATTTTCCATCGAGATCCAGCTTCGGAACGCCCAGGAGAGCATTCCGGTCCAGGATGACAGAATTTTTGAGCTCGAGGCCGGTCTTGCAAAGGCCGAGGCCGAAAGCTGCGGAAGCCCGGGCCGAAGCCAAGAAGATACAGATCACGGCTGACAGAACGGTCACGTGTATTTGAAGGATACCGCAGCTGCTCAAATGGAGCTGAGAGAAGTTGCTGCTTGGGAAAAGTGAACTAATGACTACGCCCGATGCCTGTCTTGGAGGGAAACTCTCGAGGAGATCTATGCCAGGGGCTTCGATCTCTCAAAAGAGATAAAACAGGCTAAGGCAGATGAAGCTGATGCCAAATTCGTTCTCACCTCCGATGATGATGATGATGTTGAAGACGACCAAGGTGGGTCCGGAGGTGAAGAGGAGATCGAAGGAGAGGCTCCTCCCGGGGAAGAGGCTGACCCCGAAGGAGAGACAGACCCAAGAGAAGACACTGGTCGGGGGGGGGGGGTGCCCCTCCGGTATATAAAGGAGCTTTTTTCTATATTTTTGTACTTTTTTTTTGTTGGACTCCTTTGTAACACCCTTTGTATACATAAAAAGAAGGAGTTTCCTTGATTGTTTTCTTAGTCTTCGATTTTCTGCAAAGTTTGCTTCGTTTTTGTTCTATGCAGAATTGACTTTTGATGTTATATCTTTCAATAACTAGGTAAGCATCAACTCAAATTCGGGGTAAGATAAACCCTTAGTTTTATTGATAGAATGCTTCTTAAGGTTTTATCCTCGAGCTAAGCTTTAATTGATTTGACGCGAGCTCGGGGTGATGGGACTCTTGAGTTCGAGCTGAGTGAGAATAAGGTCTCGAACTTCATATGCTTCGGCCCTAGGCTCTTATAGGTCGGCCCTTCGGCTCTTTTAGGCCGGGCCAATTCGGCCTCTAAAGCGACTATAATTTTTCCCTCTTTTCGGCTAAAAGACTTAGTGAAAATTGTGGTATGCCTTAGCATGTGTTTTTTTTGTACCCGTTGGGTTTTTTCGAAGGTTCCATCGATTGGAACCTCGTTTGCAATTTGTTGTGTAACAATAACTAATTACCTCTTGAGATTTTTTCGAAGGTTGATGTTATCGAATCCTCTACGTTATTCGAGGGCTGGTTTTATCGAAGCCCTTTATCATTTACTTTTGCCGAGGGTAGCCTGATTTAACCGATTTTTCATGGTTTTTGAAGGCCTTTAATTTTATGGCAGCAGTCGGACGTCTCCGGGCCGCATTATTCTGGTCCTAGCCTTTTCATATGACCGTAGTCTTTAATATGGCCGTAGCCTTCGGGTATGTCTCTTGGAATTATTCCTCGATAACCTTTCGAACACCCAAGTATGGTGGCCTAGGCCTTCATATCGAGGGGATGCCTCTTAGAGGTCTTATGAGTTCGAGTTTTCGATGATTCGAATGTAATGACTGTCGATGACAGTCCCTGGATTTTTTGGGGTGCATTTGCGCTCTGGCTTTTGATCCGTTTCTCGTAAATTATAAGTATGAAGCTCATATAACAGTAAATTTTTTGAGACACAAAGTGTTTTAATATAACAAGAATTCTTCTTTGAATAATTGATACATGCGTACATGTTTTGCCGTCGGAGGCTCGACTATTCTATATGGACACGGTTCATCTGACCGTTTGGCTATTACAAAGTTCTCCTATCGAGACCCTCTTTGGCGTGAAGTATGTTCCTTGAAAATACAACCTCCGAGGGTGATGCCCCCCCAGTATTCGAGGTTGATAGAAAAGAAGCCTTGAATGCTTGTTGAGTGCTCCTTAGGTAGCAAATAAATGTTTCCTCGTTAAAAACCTTGCCGGAAAAACCCATTTGGGATAAAACCCGATCTAAGGGAAAAAGAGCGCAACGCATGCTTTAAAACCTAAGGTCTTCGAGTTGAAGGATGCCTCGAAGCCTTCGATCGAACACCTGCAAGGAGTTAGTCTTAAATATATATGAAAATATAAGGGAGGAGGTCATCCCTTAGCAATAATATTTTTTGAGTAGTGATTGTTTGGTAGTTGCTCGCCTTCCATTGTGCTAAGTTTGTAGGATCCTTTCCCTACGACTCCGATGACTCGGTATGGTCCTTCCCAATTGGGTCCTAGCTTCCCTTCGTTTAGGTCTCGAGTATTTAGGGTGACTTTTCTTAGAACTAAGTCCCCGACTCTGAAATGGAGAAGGTTTGCCCTTCTGTTATAATACCTCTCGATCCTTTGCTTTTGTGCGGCCATTCGAACTAAAGAGGATTCACGTTTTTCATCTAGTAGTTTGAGACAAGTGTTCATAGCCTCATGGTTCGAATTCTCGGTAGTATGCTGAAACCTGATGCTAGGTTCCCCGACCTCGACCAGAATCAATTCTTCAGACCCATACACCAAAGAGAACGGGGTTTCCCCCGTGCTTGACTTCGATGTTGTTCGATACGCCCATAGCACCTGAGCGACACCTCTCTCCATTTCCCTTTAGCATCATTCAATCTCTTCTTCAAGTTTTGAATGATAGTTTTGTTTGTGGACTCGGTCTGGCCATTTGCGCTTGGGTGATAGGGCGGTTATAGAATCCTTTTGATTTTATGGTCTTCGAAGAAATTTTTCACTTTGTTGCCGATAAACTGTTTTCCGTTGTCACACACTATTTCGGCGGGTATCCCGAACCGGCACACGATGTGGCCCCATATGAAGTCGATGACTTCTTTCTCTCTTATTTTCTCGAAGGCCTGTGTTTCTAACCATTTTCAAAAGTAGTCAGTCATAAATAAAATGAACTTAGCTTTACCTGGTGCCGTTGGTAGGGGGCCGACGATGTCCATCCCCCATTTCATAAATAGCCACGGAGATAGGACCGAATGGAGTTGTTCACCGGGCTGATGGATCATCGGTGCAGACCTTTGGCATTTGTCACACCGTCGAACAAACTCCTTAGTATCTTTTTCCATGCTATCCCAGTAATATCCAACTCTAATTACCTTGCAAACCAAAGAGTTGACGCCAGAGTGGTTCCCACAAGTGCCCTAGTGGATTTCTCGCAATACATAATCGGTGTCTCCTGGTCCTAAGCATACTTCCAGTGGTCCCTCGAAGGTTATTCTGTACAACGTTCCATTTTCATCAAGCGAGAATCGATGTGCTTTGGCTCGTAAGGCCCTCGACTCCTTTGGATCCGAGGGGAGCTTTACCTGCTTTAAGTATTCGACGTATTTATTCCTCCAATCCCACGTTAAACTTGTCAAATTAATCTCCGCATCACCTTCCTCGACCACGGACCTCGATAATTGGACAACAGTCCCGGGGACAATATCATCTTCCTCGATCGATGACCCCAAATTCGCAAGTGCATCGGCCTCACTTTTCTGTTCTCGAGGTACATGATCTAGCGTCCATTCTTTGAAGCGGTGCAATGTTACTTGAAGTTTTTCTAAGTACCTTTGCATTCTATGTTCTCGAACTTCGAAGCTTCCGTTTACTTGGTTTACAACCAAAAGAGAGTCACACTTGGCCTCGATGACCTCTGCTCCCAGGCTTTTGGCTAGTTTGAGACCTGCAATCATGGCCTCATACTCGGTCTCATTGTTAGTTAATCTAGAAGTTTTGATAGATTGTCTAATGATATTACCCGCGGGAGGTTTTACAACAATACCGAGCCCGAACCCTTTCAAGTTCAAGGCGCCGTCTGTGAAGAGGGTCCATACCCCCGAGGATGTACCCAAATTTAGTAGAAGTTCCTTTTCTATCTCGGGTAGGAGGGCAGGTGTAAAATCTTCCACGAAGTCTGCCAATATTTGAGACTTGATGGCCGTGCGGGGTTGATATTCGATATCGTACCCTCCAAGTTCGATGGCCCACTTGGCCAATCGACCCGACAACTCGGGCTTATGTAAGATATTTCGAAGTGGGTATGTAGTCAACACACATATGGGGTGACATTAAAAATATGATTTTAGTTTTCTAGATGTGCTTATCAGTGCAAGTGCTAACTTTTCTAAATGTGGATACCTGGTTTCAGCATCTCCTCAAGTTCGACTTACATAATAAATAGGAAATTGTGTACCTTGTTCTTCTCGAACCAACACACCACTCACCGCTACCTCGGACACGACCAAGTATAAATAAAGTTTTTCGCCTTCCTTTGGAGTGTGAAGTAGGGGTGGGCTCGATAAGTACCGCTTTAATTCCTTCAACACTTGCTAACATTCTGGAGTCCATGCGAAGTCATTCTTCTTTTTGTGTAGGGAGAAGAATTGATGACTCCAGTCAGATGATCTCGAGATAAATCTGCCCAAGGCAGCTATCCGCCCGGTTAGCCGTTGCATGGCCTTCACATTGTTCACGATGGTGATTTCCTCAATGACTTTAACTTTGTCGGGGTTGATCTGGATCACCCTATTTGATACCATGAAACCAAGGAACTTGCCTGAGCAGACACCGAAAGCGCATTTCTCGGGGTTGAGTTTTATGTTGTATTTTCTTAAGATCTCGAACATTGCCTGCAAATGAGTCAAATGGTCCTCTGCACGCAGGGAATTAACTAGCATGTCATCAATATAATCTTTCATAGATTTGCCTATTTGTTGTTCGAACATCTTATTAACTAAGCGTTGGTATGTAGCCCCTGCATTTTTTAGCCCGAAGGGCATTACATTATAGCGATATGTTCCATACTTCGTGATAAACAAAGTCTTTTCCTAGTCTTCCGGGTTCATCTGAATTTGATTATACCCAGAGTAGGCATCGAGAAAAGTAAGAATCTCGTGGCCGGCCGTGGCGTCGATCAAACGATTGATGTTAGGCAGTGGGAAAGAGTCTTTAGGGAATGCCTTATTCAAATCTTTGTAATCTACACACATTCTAAGTTTGTTTCCCTTTTTAGGGACTACTACTACATTAGCTAGCCACCAGGGTATTTTACTTCCCTAATGGACCCTATTTTGAGAAGTTTAGTTACCTCGTCCTTTATGAATGCGTGCTTCACCTCGGACTGGGGCCTTCTCTTTTGCTTCACCCGTTTAAATCTGGGATCGACACTCAGTCGATGGGTGGTTATCTCCGGTGGAATCCCTGTCATATCTAAGTGGGACCAAGCGAAGCAATCAATGTTATCCATAAGGAATTGAATGAGTTTTTTCCTGAGTTCGGGGGTTAATCCCGTTCCCAGGTATACCTTCCGTTTTGGTAGATGTTCGATCAATATCACCTGCTCTAGCTCCTCGATTGTAGACTTCGTCGCATCTGATTCTTCGAGGCGACGATGGCTCGAGGGGTGAGGAAGTCCTCTTCTTCATCTTCGATCACCTGCTCCTCGAGCTCAATCGAGGATGTGGACTGTGATTGCTATTTAGCTACCCGTTTGTCCTTGATGCTCGACTTTTCCGATGTAGAGGGTGTTGGTACTGGTGTTAAGTCATGGACTGCAAACATCTTCTTTGCTGCGTGTTGCTCTCCATACACCGTCTTTACGCCATCTTTTTTTGGGAACTTCATCATTTGATGAAGGGTTGACGAAACTGCCCTCATGCTATGGATTCACGACCTTCCAAGCAAAGCATTATACCTCATGTCACCTTTGATGACATGAAACTTCGTATCCTGTATAGTGCCTGCCACATTTACTGGGAGGATGATTTTCCCCTTCATTGTTTCGCTTGCCATGTTGAAGCCATTCAAGACCCGAGATGTAGGTATGATTTGGTCAAGCAACCCGAGCTGCTCTATGACCCTCGACCTGATTATGTTAGCCAAGCTACCTGGATCCACAAGAACACGTTTAACTTGAACTTTATTTAAAAGAATAGAAATTACCAGTGCATCGTTGTGTGGCTGAGATAGGCCCTCGGTGTCTTCTTCATTGAATGTAAGGGTGTCTCGGGCATGTAGTCTCGAGTCTGCTTCTCCCTCGTGATTGACACTTTGTTGCGTTTGAACACGGGTCCTTGTGGGACGTCGACCGCCGATGATCATATGAATAACATGTTGAGGCTCTTCTGGTTCATTCTTTCTATTGTTATCTCTTTCCCTGAAATGGTTCTTGGCTATGTCGCTAAGGAATTCCCGAAGATGCCCCTTATTAAATAATCGGGCTACCTCCTCTCTCAATTGTCTGCAATCCTCAGACCTGTGCCCATGTGTACCATGATACCTGCACATCAAGTTGGGATTCCTCTGAGAAAGGTCAGTTTTTATGGGTTTAGGCCACCTGGTGGTATCCCTAATCTTTCCAATGGTTGAAACGATCACTGAGGCATCAATGCTATAATTGTACTCTGATAATCGAGGTGCCTCTGCCGGTCCTGAGTACCTATCAAACCCGGTCTTGCTTATGAGTCCCTGAGAGTTCTGTCCTCAATCTACTCTTCGATCATTCTAAGGTACATTATGTCTTGAACTGTTCCTTTGCTCTTTGGCATATTGCTGATACCTATCTTTGTTTGGTCTTGGACCCCTATTTGCGTCTCTCAAATATTTTGTTGTCAATCTGCTTGGATAAACCGAACACGAGGGGGCCCCCAACTAGTCGTCCTCGACCCTGATCTTCGAGTGATATCGGTTATGCACATCCGCCTAAGTCACGACAGGGTACTCAATCACGTTTTGTTTTAACTGTCTTGACGCTATCGAGCTCTGCTCATTTAACCCTTGAGTGAAAGCTTGAACAACACAGTCATCGAAGACTGGTGGTAACTCTATTCGTTCCATTTGAAACTGGGATATGAACTCCCTTAACATCTCGTTGTTCCTTTGTTTAATTTTAAAGACATCCAATTTCCTTGTTGTGAATTTTATAGCTCCAGCATGTGCTTTCACAAATGAATATGCCAACATAGAGAATGAATCGATAGAGTTCGGGGGCAGGTTGTTGTAGCAAATCCTTGCACCTTTGGACAATGTCTCTCCAAATTTTTTCAGTATAACGGACTCGACCTCATAGTCCTCCAAGTCATTTCATTTTATACCACAAATATATGTATTGATGTGTTTGTTGGGGTCGGTGGTCCCGTTGTATTTGGGTATGTCCGGAATGCGAAACTTCTTTGGAATAGGCTTCGGGGCTGCACTCGGAGGGAAAGGTTTTTGCACAAACTTTTTAGAATCCAGTTCTTTCAAAATCGGAGGCACTCCCGGTAATTGATCGACCCTCGAGTTGTACGTTTCCACCCTTTTATCATTATCCTCGATCCGTTTCTCTCCTGACTCGATCCTCTTTGTGAGTTCTTCGAGCATTTTCATGATTGTGGGGTCAGCCCCAGATCCATTATTACTTGACCTCTCCGGAATTGGTTCAGCACGGTGAGTAGTTTCCGATCCCACCACGCTCGAAGTCTTTTGCTGACTTTGCAACTGAGCGATAGCCATTTGTTGCGCTTGTAACATTTTGAAAATCACTTGGAGGCTGTCCTCTCCATCTCCTCGACCTTGTGTTCTTTGGCCACTAGGTTGAACCTCTCCGCGTACGCTTCCTCCGACGCTAGTGCCTAAGTGGACGTTTAAAGCAATGTGTGAACCAACATCGACTTGGCTAGGAATCGACACTACCCCAGGGTTAAGTGGTGGTACACCGGCCCCTAAAGCTGTTGCATTATCATTTTCCCCATGGAATTCGAGACCGCCATTTCCATGCATTGGTGTGTTTGCTGAGTTCGACATGTTTTAGCCTGAAAACAAAGAATCTTTGACAAGAAAAGGTGTGAAGAATAACTTGTGTTATCATAAAATTAGCATTGAAATAATCACTATTATCTTTATCCCCACGGTGGGCGCCAAACTGTTTACCTAAAAAATATGAGTAATAATTAAATCTGATTTGTAGTTTTAAAGATACGTGATCTAGTTCAATACCAATTAATAAGCAAGTAATATAAGATGTAAATGAAAGGAATAAATGAACCAAACCAGTGTTACTTAAACAACAGTGACCTCGAGTTAAGTGACCTCGAGGGAATCAATAACAATAAAGTAGTAATAAAGTTTAAAGGACAATTCTGATGAACAGTGAGTGAAAAGTAGAGAGTATATTCTTTGCCAAAATGATTAGATATCCTTACAAATGATTGAGGTCCCCTTTATATAGGAGGAAAAACCCTAAATAAGGTACATTACTATTTACAGTAAAGAATCTTATTGAGGACTGCTGTGTAACCGCCTAGAATGGATTTTTTACTAATTCGTACAAATCTGCTCCAGAATTTTTTCCTTGGTCTTCTGCCGTTGAGAAATTCCCGCTCATTTTGGTACAGATTTATAACGACACTATTTCGAGGTGGATCATGTTCAACCCTCGATTTGATCCCCGAGGTGTGCACTTTTTAGCTAGACTTGACTCCGACTTCAACTCATTCAAACTCGGGCTCAGGTACTAACTTGGACTACGAAATCGGGCTCTCCTGATTTCGACCGTATACAAACAATACTAACAAAAACGATTCTTATCATAGTTAGTTATTCGTATCTTTCATTTGTTCCTACACATGCATACAAGTATATAATCAACATACAGAACTATTGAAAGACTCTTTAACCCTAATTTGTTGGTAGCACTTGCAAAAATTTCTTTTGCTTCCATTGTGTTGTTGTCGTTTCTAGGTGAATCTCACATCGACAAAATTCATGAGAGATGTTGAGTATATAAGTAAACAAGTCTTAGACTCTAAGCGACGTGTTTTAAAGCCGTGTGGTCCTAGGCCCAAAATGGACAATATCATTAATGGGTTGGGCTATTACCTATAGCGAAAACCCATATCAAGGAGGCCTCTCATATAATTATGATCTTATATATCTATTTGATCTTTGTGGGCCGACAAGTCTTCATCCCATTATGGTGGTTAATCCACTACATTGAGTTGCAAAGAATGGGTTAGATCTCTTGGCCTAATCGAGGCACAAAATTAAAGAGCAACTAATTATGTGGAGTAAATATTTGCACTTGACTAGTCTTTTCTTTACATCCTTTTGTCGAAGACTATAACAACCCCCACACTGTATAATCCCATAAATAAGATCTAGGAAGGGTACTATATATGTAAACTTTATTCCTATCCTGGGTTAGGCTGTTTCCAATTGACCCTCGACACAAGAAGATGAAATGCGATAATAGAATAATAACAACAACATAACCAGAAAGATAGTACTAGCGAGCTAAGAATCAGAAAATATACCTAGAAAAAATAATATCAATAATCAGTGTAGTGACGAGGTCCTAGAAAATAGTACGAGCACACCATGTACCACTAGCATACTGAAACACGACACTGACCGACTAGACTTACACACTTCAGGTGTGCACAAGGGAGGATCCAGCACAATAACTACGGGTTTCCGTAAACCCAATAGTTTATATCTAGATCTTGTATTTGTATTGAAAATTCATTAAATATATAAGAATATTTAACTTGGAATCCAGTCCGTTAATCCAATTATTATTATATATTAACTTGAGATTTTTTTAGAAACCCATACACTTAAAATTCTAGATTCGTCTCTATGCGCGCACTAAGTAAACTTCCCACTGTATAATAGCTTGTAAATCATACAAAGAATGTAAATCGCAGTAGGCAAGCGATGTCGACAGACTCGACCTAGAAGGCATTGAGGCTAAGGCCTCATTTGTTTGCACTTAATGGAAGTCTGAATATTAATCATTCAGATCTCAGACATTAAGTGCGTTTGTTTTTAAAGTTTGAATTTTAATTATTCAGATCTTAATCATTAAGTGTATTTTTTTTTACTTCACAACCACTTAATGGGTCTGAATAGGTCTGTAAGATTAAGATCTATAACAGAGACTTAATTTCATGAAGATGCTATCATATATTCATTATTAACCGCCACCACCACCTACCATTATCAACTACCATTATGCCAGCACCACCACCACACCACCATACTCAACCACGACCACCACGACCACCACCACCAAGCCACCATCATCCTCAATCATTGCCGCCACCATTATCGACCATCACCACCCACTATCCCCACCACTTCGCCCACCATATATCATTCTCACCCACAACCAACACTCATCCACCTTAACTACCACAACTGACCACCCCATCACCATTACCATCAACATCAACAACCACAACCGACACTGCCCATTATTATAACCTACCACCACCCACCCACCCACCCACCATCTTTCTCAGTCACAAAATACTACCACCACCCGCCATTATTAACTATCACCACCCACCACCACCATCCTCAATCATAATCGCCACCACTACCAATCACTACTAGCTATTAGCATGAACTACGTCATCAACCAAAACTATCACCAACCACCGCTTCTAGTCGGCATTCACCCGTTAGCCATCACCATCAACAACTATCATATTTTAGAAAATTATATATTTTATTGATAGAATATTAGATCAGTTAGTATTTTATTTGAATTTTATGTTTATTAATTTTCAAATAAAGATAAATTTTATACATTCAGAAGTTAAAAATCAAACAATCTTAGTTATTTTTATTCTGATCTTAATACACATCTTAATATATTCATATGTGTATTCAGATTCAGATGTCTTAATCTTAATATACATTTTGATATTCAGATCTGTATTCAGATTCAGAAATCTTAATCTTAAAAAAAAAGAAAATGAGGCCTTAACCCCCTACGTTGTTGTTATCTACTCCAAAAATCATATGTTTGTTTTCTTTTGTTGGTCAACTCGTTTTATTTCTTTTAAACTTTACTTTCTTTCCCATCCATCATTTCAACGACTTAACGCCTCTATCCCGAAGACTCAAAACTAGCTTTCTCATGATACATCATCAGTAGACAATTGTTGTGTATGAAAGTTCTCTTAAAGAAGAAAAGTGTGTAATAAGAGGAGAAGTCAATATTTAAATTTTATGGATTCGGGATTGTAATCTTTTTAAATTATAGAGTTTTAAATTAATAAGTTTTACATAACCAATAAATTTGTTAAGATAAATACCTGATTTGAACAAAAGCTAATGAATTTGTTCGAACCCGCATCACTGTTCTCTGCCTCCGCCCCTGTCTAACCCTTTCAGAACTAAGCGCATAAATTTGCCTAGAACGTAACCATAAAGCAGTGAATCAATAATTGCCATAAATACAATTCAGAGAAATCACGTACAAAAATGAATTGATCTGACACTCTTCCAAGAACACAATCAACTTGACATTCCATAAGTGAACCATTATTGGTTCTGATACCTCCCATTATAAATGATCTCAGCCAATTCATACTGTCGTTTTTCTTGCATTTGCGGACTATACCAGGATATTGAGGAACTTGGCTTAATTATTAATTACTTCTCCTGCTATAAAATGTTTCCTTACCATCTTTCTGTAATCTGCAAAATACATTCAGTCAATCAATCAACCAACGAAGACAGATCCGAAATTGGTTGTAGTCGGCTTATGAACCCTCTATATCCATTCGACTATTTTTTTAGGTCCAATACTAAGCTCAAGTCATACAAATATTCCAAGAGATGTTTTAAGTGTAACCAAACATTAATTTATACCAGGATCTTGAACATGATAATCTTACATATAATCGTTACAGAAAAATATAGTTAATTGAAATTGGTTTCTCGCCACTTTCTCCAACTTTCGTTACCGCCGACTTTAGTGATGGAAGAGGGAATAGAAAAAATACGTTAACTCTAATGGGTTGGGAGAGAATCAATTTATAGAGGTTCTTATTTAATCCGGTACATCCATCAAGTAACCGATCGGACGGATGAGATTTTCTCATTAATTAAATATTAATTACGAGCCTTAACCCTATTGAGCCACCAATATACGTAGGAAAATCTTACATTCTCCCACTTGGCCCAATAATCACATAATATTAATATTTAATAATATAAACATTAGTTATGCATAAACAAATCTCTTCTATAATGTCCATCATAAATACCATAATACGATTAAATACTAAATGTGAGTTATAGCGGTTATATATAATTTGTCTACATACTACCTTTCATATACTACAACATTAGCAACTCATCGTACCGGGTCCATAAGCTATAAAATATTATGATCCACAATAATATCTCATTGAGACTTATCCTGTAATATCTCAAAACAATAATGTGTACACCATTATGAGAAAGAGAAAGTCATTAATGTATATCAGAAGCACATAAATAAGCTCAAAGTGTCTAAACATCATAAATATAACCAATACCCATTCTATGTACATGTTCTTTAAATATCTTTGGATGTAAACTTTTCGTTAACGGATTTACAACCATGAGATCAGTTCTAATATGCTCAAGTGACACTCTTTGTTTCTGAACTTCTTCCTTGACGGCAAAGTACTTTAATTCCATGTGCTTGGCACCTTTGGAGTACTTATCGTTCTTGGAGAAGAATATTGCTGCAAAATTATCACAATAAACTTTTAGCGGCTTAGTAATGGTGTCGACAACCCCAAGTCTTGAAATAAAGTGTTACAGCCATTATGCATGAATTTTGTGGCTCCAAAACATGCCACAAATTCTACTTCCATCGTGGATGTAGCAATGACAGACTGTTTGTCACTCTTCCATGATATTGCTCCTTCAGCCAATTGGAACCAATAACCAAACATGAACTTTCTAGTGTCAATACATCCAGCGAAATCTGAATCTGAGTATCCAATAACTTTCAAATGTCTGGATCTCCTATACATGAGCATGTAATCCTTCGTTCCTTTTAGGTACCACAAGACTTTTTTTGCAACTTTTCAATGATCAACTCCTGGGTTACTCCGATATCAACCGAAAAACTAATATCTAGTCTTCGACAAGTCTGAGCATACATCAGACTTCCAACAATAGAAGAGTAAGAAATTGATTCCATTTTCTTTTGTTCTACATCATTCTTAGGGCATTACATGAGACTAAATTTGTCCCCCTTTTGAATTGGAACAACTCCTGTTGAACAATTATTCATGTTAAATTTCTCTAGAACTCTTTCGATATATCCTTTCTGAGACAATCCTAATAACCCTTGTGATCTATCACATAATATTTCTATTCCTATCACATATGATGCCTCACCCATATTTTTTACTTCAAAATTCTTAGAGAAAAAATCTTTAGTCTCACGCAATATGTCTAAATCATTAGCAACAAGTAGAATATCATCAACATATATGACTAAAAATATAAACTTGCTCCCACTGATCTTTTGGTATATACATCGATCAACTATATTTTCCATAAATCTAAAAGATGTTACGGTATCGTTAAACTTAATATACCATTGTCGTGAGGCTTGTTTAAGATCATGTATTGACTTATTCAGTTTACACACCATTTGACCTTTTCCTTTAGTTTTGAAATCCTCTGGTTGGTCCATATAGACTTCCTCCTCAAGATCTCCATTAAGAAAGACAATTTTCACATCCATTTAGTGTAACTCTAAATCATAATGAGTCACCAAAGCCATAATAATTCTCAGCGAGTCTTTCTTTGAGACCCGTGAAAAGGTCTCTTTGTAATCGATGCCTCCTTTCTGAGTATAATCCTTGTCAACAAGTCTAGCTTTAAATCGTTCAATATTTCCATTTGAATCGCGTTTGGTCTTAAAGACCCATTTACACCCGATTCTTTTAGAACTTCCGGCAATTCAACGAGATCCCAGACTTTATTGTATTCCATGGATTTTAGCTCTTTTTTCATGGCATCATTCCATTTGTTAGACTCATTACTTTCTATGGCCTGTGGAAATGAAATCGGATCTTTATTAAGACTAATGTCAAAACATGACTCTTGCAAATAAACTACGTAATCATCCGAAATAGACGATTTTCTAACTCTTTAACATTTTCTTAATGGCATTTCTTATGGTTCACTTGTGTCAGATATTTGTAAGTTAGTTTATTCATGAAGTATTTCATCCAAATATTGCTCGTTGTTGTCAAAGCGTTCTTCAACAACTGGAATAATATTTGGTATTTGTGTGGAAGTAGGCACATTCGTGGGTAATGGAACATTGACCCTCACCTCTTTTATTTCCACACTTTATTTTTCAACATTCCCACTAACTTCACCATTCTCAATGAATCTTGCATTAATGGTTTCAACAATTCTCGGACTATTGTTTGGACAGTAAAACACATACCCTTTAGATTTCTCTGGGTAACCAATAAAGTAACCACTTACTGTTCGAGAATCTAATTTCTTTTCTTGTGGATTATAAACTCTAGCTTCCACTGGGCAACCCCAAACATGCAGGTGCCTTAAACTAGGTTTCCTTCTTGTCCACAGTTCAAAAGGAGCCTTTGGAACTGCCTTACTAGGAACCATATTTAATAAAATATTTTTCTTCACCAAAGATGGAACATCAAAGGGTCCACAAATATCAGTGTGTATAATTTCAAGAAGTTGGGTTGCTTCTTGTGGCACCTTTGTTATTATGCTTGGTTTGATTTCCCTTAATGCAATCCAAACATATATTACGATCAGTAAAATTAAGATTTGGAAGAATCTCATTCTTTACTAATCTTTCTAACCTTTATTTGGATATATAACCCAAATGTTATGCCACAAGTAAGCAGAACTTTCATCTAGTGAACTACGTTTAATTGCAACATTATGTTGAACAGTAAGAAGGGATTCAGAAAAACCAATATCGAGTTTCAATTTATATAAACCATCACTAAGAACACCAGAACCATAAAAAATAGTATTCTTATACAAATTAAAACATCAATTTTCAAACTTTAATCAAATCCAGAAACATCAAATCTTGAAAGAGAAATCAAATTCCTAGAAATTGAAAGTACATAAAGAGTCTATAATAGATCAAGGTGACGTCTAGTCTCCATGATCAAACGATAAGTCCATATGCCTTCAATTGGAGCCTTCATACGATTCCCCATGAACAAGAAATCCTTATTTGGATTTGTAGTTTGGATCGTAAGGAATCCCTGCAACGTAGTAGATATATGAGCAGTTGCACCAGAATCAAGACACCAAGTATTATTAGGAACTTCTATTAAATTTGATTCAAAACATACAAAAGCACTAATTGTACCTTTATTTTCGAACTAGGACTTACGTTTCAGGCAATCTTTCATAGTGTCCTTCCTTGTTACGGAACGACAACTATCTGCCTTATGTTCTTTGTTAGCATCATCTAGAGCTTTAGCAAGTGCTTTCTTCTTCTTGAACTTATTGGCCTTCACTTTAAGTCCTTTACCAGCTCCTTGACCCATGAGGTTAATTGAATGACTCCCTTATTTCTTAAGTCTTGACTCCTCCTGAATAAGCATACTTGACAATTCACTAACATTCCACTTACTTAAGTGTTATAGTTAATTTGAAAAGGTCCATACTCAAAAAGCAACGAGTTCAGAATAAACTAAACCAAGAAGGAGTCATCAACTTTCATCCCCAAGGTCTGAAATCTTGCTGCAATGTTAGTCATCTCGATGATATGATTTTGCATACTATGAGACCCATCAAACTTCATGGGCATGAATTAAGCCATTAGTGTACCAGCGAGAGACTTATCTGCAAAACAAAAATGTTCTTCCACAAACTTCAGGTATTCCTTGGCACTTTCTGTTTGTGGAATAGTACTCTTAATATTGTTGGCAATACTCATTCGCATAAACATAATGCTCAACCTGTTAGAGCGTTCCCATGCTTTATGGGAAAACTTCTCATCCGTATTTCTCGTATTAGTAATGGCAGCGGGCTTATCATTCAGCAAAGCCAAGTCAAGATCCGTTAAACCTAAGTAGAACTGGATTTGTTCATGTCATTCATAGAAGTTCAATCCATTGAACACAGTTGTCACGACCCAAATTTTCCTCCGTTGGGTATCGTGATGGCATCTCGTCTTAGGGACTAGGTCAGCCTAGCATTAACTGGAATAGTAACAACATCTAACTATCATCTGACAGAGAAAACTTTTTACAAATTTACAAATCCCATAACCGGTAATACAAGTGTCACGACCCAATTTCCTTCCGTTGGGTAACGTGATGATACCTATTCTTAGGGACTAGGTAAGCCTAGCAGTTACTGAATAACAACAATAATAAAAGGAAAACTACAGTCTTGGTACAAACTTTCCCAAAAACCGGTAATACGAGTCATAAGCTCTACGAATCTTCTTCAACTTCTAAGTACAAATGTTTGGAACTAAATACAACATTGTATGAATAATAAATACAAAGAAGGTGACTCCGAAGCCTGCGAACGCTGCAACAAGTTACCTTGACTCTCCTCGGCAATCATCCACACAACTACTACAATATATACCCAGATCTGCACACAAAAATATGCAGAAGTGTAGTATGAGCACACCACAGCGGTGCCCAGTAAGTATCAAGACTAACCTCGGTGGAGTAGTGACGAGGACTAGTCAAGACACCACTTGTCTACAAAATAAATAACATTAATATAGAAATGACCGAACGTTACATCTATCTAAGACTTCACAGAATAATTTACAACAATGACAATATAAAGTAGAAGGAAATTACAGAAATCAATCACGAAACAACACAAAAATACAAAGAGAGATGGACAACAAAACAAGGCGAATCGAAAGGAAACTCAATAAAATAGAAAACACCAATAACTCAACTCCATGTCGGTTTGTTCACATCGGGCCTTAGCCATTAAAATCCATAACTGGTAGAAATCTTTAAACATCAGTTCATATGAAAAACTTTTACAAATAAAATCATTTTAGTATGGAAGAGTTTCCTTTGAAAACATACTTTTTTCAAAAGTAGATATAAATATATTTAATAGAGAGAATTACGTAAAACATAGTTTCTTTCAAAATACGAAACATAGTTTCTTCTCGGACGGAAAGACCTCCGGGCGGCTCACAATCGACTAAAACAACTTCAAAATACACTAATAAAGTCTCAATCTTTACAACATTATAAAAATCGACCCAAAAGTCGACCCCCGGGATCGCACCTCAGAACTCGACAAATTTTTCAATTCCGATAACCCATTCCGATACGGGTTCACCCATACTAAATTTATCCAATTCCGATAACATTTGGTCTTTCAAATTATGATTTTACATTTTAGAAGTTTTCTTTCAAAACCTACAATTCCCTCAACCCAAAACACAAATTAAATGATAAAAACAAGAACTAATTCATGAAATATAATTAATTATAGTGGAAGAACACTTACCCATTAGATTTGTGTGAAAAACCCTCAAAGAATCGCCACAAACCGAGCTCTAGACGTCAAAATATGATAAAAATGGCTTAACCCTCGTTTTTGAAAACTTATATTCTGACCAGACGTTAAATGAATCGCGATCGCGAAACATGGTTTGCGATCACAAAAAAGAAAGAGGAAAGCTGCTCAGGTTTAAAGCATCGCGATCGCGGAGAAGGTAATGCGATCGCGAAGAGGAACAATTGTCACTGGCCAAAGTGCTCTATGGGATCGCGAATGCTCGAGTGGGATCGCGTATGAGAAGTTACCTGCTGCCCAAATTGCTACACTACGCGATCGCGAAGCATGGAATGCGATCCCGTAGAAGAATAATTCGATGCCTCAGTGGAAACACTATGCGAACGCGGAGAAGGAGGATGTGGACTTCCGCGATCGCGAACCTGCCTATGCGATCGCGATTAATAAAACTGGGGTGGCCAACATTACTCTATGCGATCACGGATGTGAATAAGCGATCACATAGAATAAAACACCAGATAGCGGAACAACAATGCAAAATAGGGGAAAATTGACCCGAAGCCCATCCGAAACACACCTGAGGCCCCCGGGACCCCGTCCAACCACACACCAGTCATATAACCTAACACTGAGTCGCTCGAGGTTTCAAAACACATAAAACAACACTAAAACGATGAATTAAACTAAAAATCAATGAAATTCTACAAAACTTCTTTAAATATTAAATTTTGCATTTACGGTCCGAATCACATCTAATGAAGTCTGTTTATTACCAAACTTCACAGATATGGCACAAATATTATGTCGAACCTGTACAGGGCTCCGGGACCATAATAAGGGCCCGATACCACAGGTTTCACATATAATTTCATTTTTAAAAACCTCTTTTATTTTCAGAAAACAATTTCTTTTATAAATTTATTTCTCGGACTTGGGACCTCGGAATTCGATTCCGGGCATACGCCCAAGTCCCATATTTTCGGTACGGGTCTATTTACCAAAAACTTATTCAAATTTCTAATACAAAATTATCATTTTTATCAGTTTTTCACATAAAGGCTTTCCGGCTACACGCTTGGGCTGCGCATGCCAATCGAGATGAGATTGAAGGAGGTTTTCAAGACCTCGGAACACCGAATTAGCTAGAAATATACGGGATCACCTTTTGGGTCATCACAATCTCTCCCTTTTAAACAAACGTTCGTCCTCGAACGTACCAAGATTCACCTTGAACTCATCCAATCACTGATGGTATACTTCCAACACATAGCCACGGGTGATCCCATGTCACCCCTACCCACATAAGCCCGATGAAACAATCACAACCGCAATATAGCCTTCACATCACTACCGATAAGCCTCATGCCTCTACTTCTCACCCTCTACTCATTTACAAAAGACCCGATTCTAAATCCATATTCGGCATTAGCCTCAATTAGCTGCATCAACTCATGACTACACCTACAAGGCACGACCGCATAGCATAGTACATCACACATAGGCTCATATAACACTTTTGATCACAATAGCTGCCCGAAATCAACTCGACATTGGCAATTAGCCCCACATCTGAAAGAACTCTGTTTCCAAACCCCATAACACTGATAATGATGCAATGAACACAAATACTTTATTATTAAACACCCGAGTCACCAGCCACAACTAACACCACCGGGCACACATCCCGCAAACTAAACTAAAGAAAACACATAACGAAATGACTGAATATGAAAATGGAAACATATAAAGGAGCTATCAAACAAGCCCATAGGCACAACTCTCTATCAATACCGACTTACCAAAAGCAATATAACAAGGAAGAAGCAAAGCATATGAACAAATCACAAGGATGCCATCCTGATAAAATTTCCACTGCGGTACTCAGCCCGGTCCAAACATATAGAATCACAAATATCACGAGGACCTCGTCCTCAACTCTGAATCACATACCGAAAATATATCACACCAATTCAAATTCCTCCACTAGTTCATCTCAGCTGATAAAATCGTAACGCTAGCTGAACTCTCATCTCGATGGAGTATCAAGTCACAACTCGTAAACAAAATATTTAGGAAAATCACATAAAGCTTACCACGAATAACAATAAGGATTCACTGCCAGATTCACTACTATCAAGAATGAATAAAACAACGATAGACACAGGCTACTACTCAGAATCTCCCAACAGGAGCAAACACAAAATGGAGTGCAAACATGGAACTCACTCATAAATGAAACAACAAATAAGGGAGACAAGTCCTGACCAACAGAACTATAATGAGATACAACTGGTGCCCCTCTGTAACACATCAAAACATACCTGGGTGATAATACCTGGCACAACGGCCTCCTGCCTACTATATGAAACACATCAACGGGTCGGCCTCCCTCTCGGGGGTGCCCTCCACTCACCTGAACACCCTGTTAGAATACATCCACCTGAACCTTGAAACAATCTCTCACCTTGTGGCTAACATCCCCCATGCTCAAAACAACCTCTCTGCCGGCGTGGCTATGGAGAACATACAATATGAATCCTCTGTGACCCATGAGTAGCTGAGACCCCCATACGAAGCTGGTAATGCAAACTGAACTGGTTGACCCACAAAATTTCTACCGTGTCGTACCTTACCTCCATGGACCAGTGGATTCCTCTGATCTACGAGGCCTCATTGCCTCCCTAAACTCTCTTTCTGATCTCGTCTGTCCTCTCGCTCCCATTCCCACATGCGCTCTAACCAGCGACTGATCCCTACTACATGCTGAAATGAGGCATCCTACTCTATCTCTCGAGTCCCCCTAAATCGAATATCATGCCTGGATCTCCGAAATGACTCTACAGACCCATCTCCTAACTGAAGCAACCAAGCGAAGTGCATGTCTGGCCAACTCACCGAATCTAACGACATGCTCCATTGGTGACACAACACCCTGACGCAACTGCTCAAATTCCACGCGCCATACATCTCGGAGGATATGGAGTGCAAACTCCCTCAAAAGTATCTATGAAACCTGAATCCACGCAAGTGAAGCTGACTCGGCCAGGCTACCTCAACTCATATGCCGCCACCACTAATCAACCCACTACTCTGAACCTGAGACGTGACAAGAGCAATCTCGCTAGTCGCCCCAATACCCGAAGTACGAAAAATATAGTGACACTCCTCCAAAAAACCCTGGTCATTATCTGCCGCCAAATCCACTGAAAGATAGAAGGGTGGTACTTCTAGTACCTCTCAATTCAATGGTATTCTTTCTCCTATGCTTCCACCCTAACCATGGCTGAACTGAAACCAGATGTCGTGTTGTCATGACAACTGGTACTTGATCGATATGATCTCACTGCTCTGGAGTGTAGACGGTAGGAGTATGAACTCCTCCCCTGATCTGTGAAGCAACTGGTGCACTAGAATCAATCCTGCCTGAGTTAACATACCAATTATACTCAAAACTATGCCCAAGCCTACTGAAGTACGGGGTAGCAACAGGCACCCCCAGTACCTGTCCCCCAACTAGAACTACTGGCGACTCCTCAACGACTGCTCTAGTAGGCATCTTAACTGCGACACGTACTCCTCGTCGGCCTCAAGTGAAAAAAACCTTCGGACGGCCCAAATCTAGCCAAAATAACTTCAATCCATAAATAAAACTCATAGAAAATAATTCTGGATAATAAAGCTTCGATCGTTAACAAAAACTAAAAAGTCAACCCCCGAGCCCGCACCTCGGAACCCCAAAAATTTCACAAAACCTGAACACCCACTCCGATACGAGTTCAGCCACACTAAAATTATCAAATTCCAATACCAATTCATCCCTCAAATCATCATTTTACATTTTGAAAGTTTTCTTCAAAATTCCCATTTTCCCTCAACTCAAAAAACTAATTTAATGATAAAAATAAAGATAAAATTATGGAATATAATAAATTCTAGGTGAAGAACACTTACCCAATTGATTTGCTTGAAAAATCCAAAAAGAATCACTCAAAATCGAGCTCTAGAACTCAAAAAATGTTTAAAATGGCTAACCCTCGGAATAGAGAACTATATATTCTGCCCAGTGATTACTGCATCGCGAACGTGAAGAAGAAAAATGAAGGTTGACCAAAAAGTGCTACGCGAACGCGACAACATGCTTGCGAACGCGGTGAACAAGAACCAAGACCCTACGCGAACACATCTGTACCCTCGCGAACGCGAAGAGATTTCCCGGATGCCCCAAATCCGCCTTACCTCTAAGCGACCACGACCTGAGAACGTGAATGTGAAGGCAAAGATCTTCCAACCTTCGTGAACGCGAGCCTACCTTCGCGAACACGAAGGGAAAATGCTGCTTGCCTCCAATAACACTATGGGAACGCGATTAAGGACACCAGACACCAGTAGATTAGTAGCCTAAAAATAGAAGGAAATGGCTCGTAGCCCATTCAAAACACATCCGGGGCCCTCAGGACCCCGTCTAAACACACCAACTAGTTCCATAACCTAATAAGGACTCAGTCAAGGTCTCAAATCACATCAAACAACGTCAAAACTACGAATCACATCATAAATCAAACTCATAAACATTCAAATCTACCAACTTCTAAAACTCGCGCCGAAGACTATCAAACCAACCCGAAATGATGTCAAATTTTGCCGGCAAATCCCAAATGAAATAATGGATCTGTTCCAACTCTCGAAATCGTATTTTGACCCCGATATCACCAAAGTCCAATCTTGGTCAAACCTCTGAACCTTTCAAACTTCAACTTTTCCGACTTTCGCCGAAATGCTTTAAATTACCCCACGGACCTCCAAATCCAAATCCACACGCACGCCTAAGTCCATAATCACCATACGAAACTGTTGATATCATCAAAGTCCCATTCCGGAGTCATTTACACACATGTTAGAAATCATGCTTAGGCCATATGATATCACTGTTGGGACCTGCAGTAGTCGAGTACTTGTTGAATTGACTGCTAATTGTTGTCTTGTACTCAGTCACCGTCTTATTTGTATATTATATCCTAGATCTCTCTCATTTCTTGTTGGTACTTGTTGTATTCTCTGTTTGGGCTGATTATTGTGATATTCTGTGAACCCGAGAGGCTGGAGAGGCTAGTGACTGAGATAGGGCCTGAGTACCGAGATGTGAGCTATGTGAGATATATTGGATCGGGTTGCACGCCGAAATATATATATTATGGATCGGATTTCACGCTGCGACAATATTGGATCAGACTGCACGCAGCAGCAGTATTGGGTCGGGCTGCACGCTACAAAAATATAGCGCTTGGGCTAAAGGAACCCCTTCGGAGTCTGTACACCGTCAGTGAGCGCAGGTACCTATTGAGAGTGTATATTGAGGGTTGAGAGCCGAGAGTATGAGCTGTTGAGATGAGTTGTGTGATTGTTTTCCTGAGAGGTTGTACTTGCTTTTATTATTGTTGCACTTAGCTATTATCAATTATTGTTGAGGGATTCCTGAAAGATTTATATCTGGTTTACTTGAACTCGAACTCATTTTTGACTTAAACTACCAGATTTGAAAGCATGTTCACTCTTTACTGAAAACTTTTGAAATGAACTGTATTTTTCATAGCTCGTCACTAATTCTCAGTTCCTTATTTAATTCTGTTACTTGCTGAGTTGATTGTACTAATGCTACAACCTGCACTTTATGTGCAGATCCAGGTGTGTATGGTTCTGGCTGTCGCTGAGTTTGTGCGCGGCTGATTTCCGTAGATTTACGAGGTAGTTGCCGGCGTCCGCAATCCTTGTTTCTTATTTCTTATCATCTTTTCTCTCTTGTATTGGCTCTTGGCACAAATTGTAGTAGATTTTGTTTCTAGACAGTTGTTGGATGCTCATGACTCAGTGACACCCAGATGTCGGGATATTATTCCGCACTTGTGTTTTAGGTCTTTACCCCATTGTTATGTAAACCTTTTGTTAGTTTAACTCATTTAGCTCACTTCTCTTATATATCTAGTTCAACGTTAGGCGCTATCACGACAGGTTAGGTATTTGGATCGTGATACCAAATCAAAAAAAATAATAGAGTAAGGATATTGCACCTAACTTACAATCACCTTATATGACATGGTTAGTTTATTATATTAAATATAGCCTTCAACTGTTTTGAGGTTTCTAAAGACATTGGTATCTTCTCTAAATTTATAAAAATACTCCATGAGTTTACTGATTTCAACGTCTCTGCTGGTCCCAAAGCCCACGCAAATATACGTGGTCGTAGCAAGTAATATAATGTTAAATCGAATGTCGAACCCACAGGGACTTGCGTAAACTACTTGCTGAATCATTCTAATTGTTATTTAATCACGCCAAGATAAAATTCAGGAATGTAACTAATTTATACTACGATTCTATTAACTAACTAATTATCAAGTGACAAGAATATTGTTGTGTATTCAGTAGAGACAAGTGTTCCAGGGTTGTGACAATTCACCACTCGTATTGCATTATAATTAACTCTCCCTTTCATATAATTCACTCATGGTTGCTAATTAATCGATAATTTCTCTCATAGACTTCTCCCGAAGCACTACTTGCCTATTCTCAATAGATTAACGCCTATCTTCCTATTAAATTAATCTATTAGAATGCACTAAGATTAAAATGTTTAATTAAGCACGGTGACTAGGTATATTCCTATCCTAACCACAAATCCGCTCCCCTGAAGGGTTAATATCGCGCTCTCTTCAATTCTTCTCTAAATCTATATACGGCTTTCCCAAGCATAACATAGATAGTATATAGAACCTAAATGCTGGCCAGACAATTAAGCAATTAAACGCAGAATTGAAGAAACAACCATATATTGAGTGAACTGTATTCAAGGTTAAATTAATGTCGAATAACAATATTCATGGATAAACCACAACCCCAGAACAATGGGTGTTTAGCCACTCATGCTAGAATAAAACAATTGCATAAGTGTTGCATAAATTGAAAGCACTAGAATAAGATGAAGAAAACTGAGAAATCCTTTACTTCCTAATGATCTCGTGTGTATCTTCTCTCCAAAAATGGCATCCTCCTCCCCAAGTTGTGTTTTTGGGTCTATTTATAAGTTTGGGATAAACCCTAAACGTGTAGGAGACTTCTATTCAAACCGGGAAACACTTAAAACCTTCAAATCTCGGATTTGACCGGATTAGGGGCCAGGCGTTACAGGCCAAACGCCTGGATAACGCCTGACCAGGCCTGGTGTTTTGGCTCTAACGCCCCCTAAACGCCTGGTCATGCCAGGCTTTATAGCCCAAATGCCCGGCTATAGCTTGGTATGACCAGGCTTTACAACTCAAACGCCCGGCTATAGCCCGGGTCACTCCTTTTCGACTTTTGAGCGTATTTTTAACGTTTATGCTTCCATTCAACTCGACTTCCGTTTCTAATTCACCTACACATAAAATAAACCCCATTAGGAACATACGAAGTGTATTTTAATCATTAACTTACATCAAATGCAAGGCATATAACGTGTTAAACCATGAATTCTAGCCACACATCAATACCCCACACTTAGACTCTTGCTCGTCCTCGAGCAATGGGACAATCTACTACCCTTTTACACGTACACATTTCATTACCAAGGAGTATTTTACTTTTCGATCACACACCTTACCCCTTAACTCTGATCGATACTGGCAATCAAGTATGAACATACAAAGTTTCACATTCTTTCTCTTCTTTAAACATGCCCAAGTATAACAATTCAATCAATCATACCAACAACCTAATTGATACCACCCAACCTCAAGAGTCAACTTGCAACCACTAAGACCTCTCAATTCATGCACCTACCCAACAAAAAAGTTTACAACATTCCCAATCGTTCATGAGATCATGTGCCCTCACCAACAAACAAAAGAGTGAATATAAATAGTCCACACATTCAAATATGCTTTTGAACATATTTAAGGACATCAACAATTGAAAAAATTCCTTCACTCTAACAAAGAATTCATATGCATCCCGTGGTTGTACCATAAGCTTGCCCGTAGTGTAGATCTCCATTAATTCAAGTTAGCCAAATCTAGGATCAATTAGGACTTTTAAGTTTGTAATGTAGGCTACGGGACGGGTAGAATATATTTAGGAATAGTGACTAACCCTCCTAAGCACTTTAATACACTACCTTTACCAATCAACACATATTCTTCTCAACCAATTCCCCTTGCTACAACTCATATTCAACATAACCCTTTTTCAATTAAGCACTTCTATATTTTCACTAGCACAAATAAATAGAAATTTGGAGGTGTGTATCTTTTTGTTTTTTCTTTCTTTCCTACACACACTCCATACATGAAGATTCAATGGTTAGTGACTTTTGAATACAATTTTCTTGCACCAACGGGCCCTTACATGGCTCCACTCAAAAGTTAATTTCCAATATCTCACCTTACTTCTTGTAGTGACTATGTGCCTTCGGAGGAAAATGTGCAAAAATCTCAATTTAAGAACAAAATAGGGGTACGGCTTGTAATGTGGGTATCAAAGAAAAGGTCAAACGGCTCAAAGGGCTTGCAATGGTAATTTTTAATTCTTATGTGACAAGCACATCCATGATCAAGCAAGAAAATGCCTACGTCATCTCCTAGACTAACATAACCTGCAATTTCGCTTCGATTAACACACGGGGAAAGTTCTAGACTACACATGATAGCATAGAAAATCACTAATCCTCACTCACACATTGCACATGACTCAATCACAACGGTTTTATTCAACTCTCAAGTCAAGCAAGCACACAAAATTTAGAGAATTAAGCAATATTACACTATGTAGCATACAAGTCAAACAACTGAGCTAAGGCGTCACAAAATGGCTTTTTATTTTTACTCAGGCATCACATGTCAAACCAAATATAAGGGAAAGCAGAATGTATGTCATAACCTTATATGCCTATATCAAACATGTCATAGGATATTTCTAAGAGTAACTCAGTTCCTTCCTAACTACTCTAAAAAAATAATTTTTAAAGTGCTCGGTTCAAGTTACACCCTTGGAAAGAACCGGTGCCCAAAGAAAAACCAAGGGATACTACCTAACTATCCTAAAAAAAAAATCTTTTTGGCGTTTTTAAATCGGACTTTATCCCTCAAGAAAATTGTCCATCAGATCCATCGTTGGGAAAAGTTCAATTTTTTTTCTTTCTAAAAAAATTATTTATACAATTACACTTCAGAAAGTAGTTTTCCCACCCCACACTTATGTTACGCATAGTCCTCGATGCATGATCACAAAGAAAAACATTAAAACAAAGGTGAGAAATACTCCCTGAGACCCCCTCGGGCCTAGCTCGGACATGATGCTCAATCTTTAGAGTCGGGATGACCCCACACTTAAGCTCAAACATGCCCCCCAGCTTCAACTTTGGGTACTCAGACTTCCCCTACTATGAAAAATAAAAACAACACAAAACTCGACACTAAAAAAAAAATAATGAAAAGATATACAGGCTGGGTTGCCTCCCAACAAGCGCCTGATTTAACGTCGCGTCACGACTCTGCTACTCTGCTCAGCTTGGGCGCTTTCTCTTCTTCTTTCTCCCATGAAGCCTAGCCTTTTTGCGCGCTCTTAACGGGTCTCCTTTTTCATCTCTGGCTCTTTTCTCAATTATCATTACACCCCCAGCTTGCAACATCACCTCCTCTTGATCAGTGCCATTCACATAAGGACTCTGCTCTATCCACTTCACGTCGAACATAGTAATCATGCACAGGTCCTTATAATGCTTTGGGAGTTTAAGTTTCTTGTACACATTAAAAGTGACCTTCTCATCGTCAACTCTCATTTTTAACTTCCCTGCCCTCACATCAATAATTACTCCACCAGTAGCTAAGAATGGTCGCCCCAAAATAATGGGCACTTCCTCATCTGCCTTTTAATCAAGCACAATAAATTCAGCGGGAAGAATAAACTTTCCCACTCGAACTAGAACATCCTCAATAATTCCTTCTGGCATAATTAGCGACCTATCTGCTAACTGTAAAGTGGTTGTGGTAGGTCTAAGAACCCCCAATCCGAGTTTCTTGAACAAAGAAGATGGTATCAAATTTAGACTAGCCCCTAAATCACACAGGGCTCTACCAACTTCTTGTTTTCCAAGAGACAAAGGAATTGTGAAACTCTCAGGATCCTTTAACTTAGGAGGTAGTTTACTCTGAACTCTGGCACTGTACCTTTCAGTAAGTGCAACTGTTTTAAACTCTGCATGTCTTCGTTTATTTGCCACAATATCTCTGAGGTACCTCGCATACTTAGGCACTTCTTGCAAAATTTCCACCAAAGGCAAATTCGCACTCACTTGGCTCAACATATCTAAGAATCTCTTGTACTTATCATCATCTTTTTGCCTCTGCAGTCTTTGTGGAAATGGAGGTGGTGGCCTTATTTCAATTACTGGCTCGGGTCCTTTATCATCTTTCTCATTCCTCTCAACTGGCTTGGGAACTAATTCTCCTTCAGGATGAGCTGTATTCTTCTTTGTTTTTGGAGCTTCTTCTAGTATTCTTCCATTTCTCAAGGTAATTGCATTGACTTGAGCCTTAGGATTGGGCTCAGTATCGCTAGGAAGAGCTCACTCATGGTTGCTAATTAATCGATAATTGTTCTCACAGCCTTCTCCCGAATCACTACTCGCCTATTCTCAATAGATTAATGCCTATATTANAGATAGTATATAGAACCTAACTGCTGGCTAGACAATTAAGCAATTAAACGCAGAATTGAAGAAACAACCATATATTGAGTGAACTATATTCAAGGTTAAATTAATGTCGAATAACAATATCCATGGCTAAACTACAACCTCAGAACAATTGGTATTTAGCCACTCATGCTAGAATCAAACAATTGCATAAGTGTTGCATAAATTGAAAGCACTAGAATAAGATGAATAAAACTGAGAAATCATTTGCTTCCTAATGATCCCGTGTTTATCTTCTCTCGAAAAATGACATCCTCCTCCCCAAGTTGTGTTTTTGGGTCTATTTATATGTTTGGGATAAACCCTAAACGTGTAGGAGACTTCTATTTAAACCGGGAAACACTAACCTTCAAATCTCGGATTTGACCGGATCAGGGGCCAGGCGTTACAGGCCAAACGCCTGACCAGGCCTAGCGTTTTGGCTCTAACGCCCCCCAAACGCCTGGTCATGCCAAGCTTTATAGCCCAAACGCCCGGCTATAGCCTGGTATGACGAGGCTTTATAGCTCAAACGCCCGGTTATATCCCGGGTCACTCCTTTTCGACTTTTGAGCGTATTTTCAACGTTTATGCTTCCATTCAACTCGTCTTCCGTTTCCAATTCACCTACACATAAAATAAACCACATTAGGCACATACGAAGTGTATTTTTTTATCATTAACTTACATCAAATGCAAGTCATATAACGTGTTAAACCATGAATTCTAGCCAGACAACCTCCGTAAACGAGATAAATATTCATCCTACAAATTTTCCCAATTTATTCTCGTAAGGCCCCCATAGAGGATTTGGCGACATAGCATGGATAGAAACTGTTTCTTTGTTACTGAAATCTCTAAAGATATCAAGTTGGTGGTCATTTTTTACTGATAAAGAAGGAAGGCGTAGGTTTGAACCTAATTTAAATATATTTTTCTACTATGAGTATAACAAAATTGTTAGATTTCTAATTGTCAGTTGTATATCAATAATTTACTAGCATCCAATCATCAACATAGTTGGATCGAACATGAATTGTCTCTCTCGAGAAAGTATAGACAGAAGGCAGAGCACTTTTCATATTGAAGAAGAAGAGAAAATGAAATTGTCCAACTGATTTGGTGAAACTAGCCCACATGCCCTCTCAGCGGATTTTCTCATTTAATTCTGTAAGTAATACTTATTACAATTAGGTCTTTATTTAATTACAAACTTGTCCTTTCATAGTTTTAATAGAGACCGTTTGCTATTCAAATGGTGGATCCAAATGGCACAAAACGTTGAAACTGGACCAAAACGGTGACCCAAATCATACAGATTCTATATCACAAAACAAAAGGAAGAACGGCGAAGGTTTGAACCTAATTTATTTATATTTTTATTCCATAAGTATAATAAAATGTTACATAATATAACACACTTTACCTAGGCAAATATCTAGTTGGACCATAAATGTGATACCTTCAATATCTCCAATGGAACTATTAGACAAGCAATCAAGAAAATACTCTCATATTGGACCATCTTCCTTATTAGCAATCATGAAGTTTACGGAACCTAAATTTACATCAAGTGAAACATCAACAAGTAATTGGCCCTTAAATGTACCCTTCAAAAAATAAGCATCAATACCAAAAAAAGGGGTCTGCAACCATAAGACCCTCATTTGTCTTCTCAGAATAGCTATATATTTTGGTATTTTGGCATAACTCCTTTTATGATCTCCAGCAACTAATTTTTTTGTAACTTTTACGGTTCTGATCAACTTTTGGGTATTAACGTCAAGGTCAAATTTCTCCTTTCAATGAAACATAAAGCTTGTCGGTAGATTATGTTGGTCTTTAAGCTTAGTGTAGCTTAACTTTAAGCTTAGTCTAGCTTAATTTTAAGCTTGATGTAGCTTAAAGAGAGTGAATGAAAAATGGTGGGAAAAGAAATGGAGGGAAGTGAAATTTTGAATTAATGCACTTTGTCCCTCATTGGAAGAAGGAAAGAAAATCTATGTGTATATATAGAGAAGCTCTTCTTCTAGCTCTTAAAGAGTTGAGAAGAAGGCAAGCCTTGCGCTGTCGTCGTCGTCGGTCGGCTTGGCTTTGCTTTGGCCAAAGAATGATTGATTAATCTTTTTGGACAATTTTTTTTTTCAAATTATTTAATTAATTAATGGAAAAAAATTCAAATCCGGAATGACCCGCAACCCCGTCTGATCCGACCCATTTTCTTTCCCGAAATAATTTTAAATCCGTTTTTAAATTTCCCACAATATTCATACCTGTTCAAAATAGCTATGGCTGTTCTGAAAGGATTCACACCTGTTCCAACAACTATGGCTGTTCTGAAAGGTTGCAAAACCTTTTCAGAAACAGTACGAAATTGGGTATAAGTATACCTTGAATCCCAGAATTTTTACGTACTAAATTTTCTGATCTTCTTGTTCTTCTTCTGCACAAAAGTATTCCAGTGTGTTTACAACCATCAAGTGGTTCGCTGATCACCGGAGTTTTTAGTACCGATACGCTGGTGAGTTAAATCGTTCTATCCTGGGAGGATATATTCCAAATCCTTGGGTACTTGAGGGGAAAATTTTCTTAAAGACACACTGTATATTCAGTGGGCTCGGTTTATTCTTATATTATTTTTCATATAAAAACTAAGGACGCCTGGACTAGCGCGCCCGTGCTCAGCACGCGCTAGTGGTCGCGCTAGTCATGTTTCTCACTGTCCCTGGTAAATTCCACTAACGGGCCGCGCTAATCCCGCACTAGAGCCCGCGCTAGTGAGGTTTCTCACTGTTTCTGTAATTTCAGAAAAAAATTTATTGTTTTATATTACAGCAATATAGACTTACTAACAATCTTAAGGAAATTATATTTTTTTTATTTTCTGTATTCTGTTTGTGGAGATTAAAACCTGTGTGTTTTCTACTCCTTCTGAATTTTATTATTCTGATTTGAAGATATAAAACTTCATCAGAGTTTTGAAATTCAGAAAACGATTTGAAGAACATAAAAACTTTATCGTTTTCTGTGAAACAATATATAAAAACTTCGATTTTTATTTATTATATATGTTGTTTATTGTTGAATACAGTATTGTTTACTGTTCTGGTTTTGCCCTTGATTGAACTCTTATGTTGTTGACAGTGATAAATGGCAATTGATAACGGAAGTTCTTCTCTGACTGTTGCAGCAACGACGATAGCCTCATCGAGCCGGACTGCTGTTCCACCGACAGAAAAACCGGGGAAATTTTCTGGAGCCAACTTCAAAAGATGGCAGCAAAGGGTTTTCTTCTGGCTTTCCACACTTGGTATGCAGAAATTCACTAGTGAAGAGCCTCCAGTGCCTGCTGCGGATATGCCGGACAATGAAAAGTACATGATTGTTGAGGCATAGAAGCATGCAGATATTCTTTGCAAAGGCTATATTTTAAGTGCTTTAGAGGATGACTTGTACAATGTGTACAATGCGATAAATACTTCGAAAGAATTATGGGACGCACTTGAGAAGAAGTACAAGACAGAAGATGCATGCTTGAAGAAGTTCGTGGTTGCCAAGTTTCTAGACTATAAAATGATAGACAACAAAACTGTGGGAACCCAAGTTCAGGAACTTCAACTTATTTTTCATGACCTTATTGCTGAAGATATGGTCGTGAATGAAACATTTCAAGTGGCTGCAATGATTGAAAAGTTGCCTCCTTCGTGGAGATATTTCAAGAACTATCTCAAGCACAAGAACAAAGAAACGAAGTTGGAAGATCTTGTGATTCGTCTCAAGATTGAGGAAGACAACAAAACAGCCGAGAAGAAGTCTCGTGGAAATTCAACGATCATGGGAGCTAATATCGTTGAAGAAACTGCTCCAAAAAGTAAGAAGAGGAAGAGATCTTCTGGACAGACTAAGGAGCAGAACAAAAAGAAATTCAAGGGCAACTGCCACAATTGTGGAAGAGTTGGTCACAAAGCCCCTGATTGTCGCTTCCCGAGAAAGGATAAGAAGAAGGGACATGCCAACATAGTGGAGAAGAATGATGACATTGATGATATTTGTGCAATGCTTTCGGAATGCAACTTAGTTGGAAATCCAAAGGAGTGGTAGATTGACTCCTGATCCACTCGACATGTTTTTGCTATCAAAGAAGCATTTGCGACTTACTCTACTACTGGTCCCGAAGAAGAGATTTCCATGGGAAATAACTCAACAGCCAAGATTGAAGGTTATGGGAAGATTTTCCTAAAGATGACTTCCGGCAAGGTGTTAACGCTTAACAACGTTTTTCATGTTCCTACCATTATAAAGAATTTAGTTTCTACTTCTTTACTAGTGAAGAATGGATTCAAATGTGTATTTGTTTCTGATAAAGTTGTTGTAAGCAAGAATGAAATGTACGTTGGAAAAGGCTACCTCACGGAGGGCCTTTTCAAACTCAATGTAATGGTTGTTGATACTATGAATAAAATTTCAGCTTCTTCTTATTTGTTGGAGTCAAATGATTTATGGCATATTCATTTAGGATATGTCAATTATAAAACCTTGCAGAAGTTAATTAATTTAGAAGTATTGCCTAAATTCGAGTATAATAAAATCGAAATGTCAAATATGTGTTGAATCTAAGTTTGTAAAACATCCTTATAAGCATGTTGAAAGGAATTCAAATCCTTTAGACTTAATTCATACTGACATTTGCGATATGAAGTCGACACCATCTCGAGGTGGGAAAAAGTATTTTATTACTTTTATTGACGATTGCGCTCGATATTTTTATGTTTACTTGCTTAATAGTAAGGATGAAGCAATTAAGCATTTAAGCAATACAAGAATGAAGTAGAGAATCAATTGAATAAAAAGATCAAAATGACGATAGAGGTGGAGAATATGAATCACCGTTTGCAGAAATATGTTCGGAATATGGAATTATCCATCAAACTACTGCACCTTACACATCTCAATCCAACAGAATTGCGGAAAGGAAAAATCGGACATTAAAGGAAATGATAAATTCTTTAATAATAAGTTCCAGATTACCACAGAGTTTGTGGGGGGAGGCTATCCTTACAGCTAACTGAATACTCAATAGAGTACCCCATAGAAAAACGCAATCTATTCCATATGAAAAATGGAAAGGTAGAAAACCCAACTTGAAATATTTCAAAGTGTGGGGGTGTCTAGCAAAGGTACAAGTTCCTTTACCTAAAAGGGTTAAAATCGGACCAAAAATACTAGATTGCGTTTTCATTGGATATGCTACAAACAGTAAAGCATGTCAATTTTTGGTCCATAAATCCGATAATCCCGAGATTCATGTTAATACGGTAGTGGAATAAGATAATTCTGAATTCTTTGAAAGCATTTATCCGCATAAAACTGAATGCGAGTCGTTAAGTGAAAGACCTAAACGACCTCAGGAAGAACCAAAGGAAAATACTCCAAGTGTAGAAGATCCAAGGCGCAGCAAACGTCAAAGAGCATCTACTTCCTTTGGACCATATTTTGTGACATTCTTGCTTGAAAATGATCCTCAAACTTTTAAAGCAGCTATGTCGTCTTCTGATTCAGCATTTTGGAAAGAGGCAGTCAATAGTGAGATACAATCAATTTTGGATAACTATACATGGGAATTGGTTGATCTTCCTCCTGGAAATGAGCCTTTAGGTTCGAAATGGATCTTTAAATGGAAAATGAAAGCTGATGGCACTATTGACAAATATAAAGCAAGAGTTGCTGTCAAAGGTTATAGACAAAAGGAAGGCCTTGATTACTTTGATACTTACTCGCCAGTAACGAGGATAACATCTATTAGGATTTTAGTGGCATTAGCGGCCGTGTATGGTTTTGAAATCCATCAAATGGATGTTAAAACCGCTTTCTTAAATGGATAATTGGAGGAAGAGATTTACATGGAACAACCTGAGGGTTTTGTGGTTCCTAGTAAAGAAAAGAACGTACGCAAACATGTTAAGTCGCTTTATGGACTTAAACAAGCACCCAAACAATGGCATGCCAAATTTGACCAAACAATGTTGGCAAGTGGTTTTAAAATCAATGAGTGCGACAAATGTGTTTACATTAAAAACACTTCAGGTCATGAAGTCATTGTTTGTTTATATGTTGATGACATGTTGATAATGAGCAAAATTATGGCAGATATAAATGCTACAAAACGCATGTTGGCTAGCAAATTCGACATGAAAGACTTAGAAGTTGCTTATGTGATCTTAGGAATCAGAATTCACAAAACTCCACAAGGTCTAGCATTATCACTGTCTCACTACATTGAAAAAGTACATGACAAGTTCAAGTATTTGGATTTCAAAATTGCCAAGACTCCAATTGACGTGAGTTATGCACTTCAAAAGAATGAAGGTGAAAGTGACTCACAACTGGACTATGCTAGAGTATTGGGAAGTTTGATGTATATCATGAATTGTACGCGACCAGATATAGCATGTGCTACTAGAAAACTGAGTCGATTTACAAGTAATCCCAATCACATACATCGGATGGCAATGAAACGAGTTTTGGGGTATCTGTAACATATCCATAACTATGCTTTGCATTATAACAAATATCCCTCCGTGATTGAGGGATATAGTGATGCAAATTGGATCACCGGATCATCTGAAGTTAAATCCACGAGTGGATATGTATTCACAATTGGGGGTGGAGCAGTGTCTTGGGAATCATCCAAACAAACGTGCATCGCCCGTTCTACAATGGAATATGAATTCATAGCTTTAGATAAGGCCGGTGAAGAAGCTGAATGGCTCCGGAATTCTTGAAAGATATTCCATTTTGTCCTGAACCTTTGGCACTTATTTGTATACATTGTGATAGTCAAGCGGCAATAGGCAGGGCATGGAGCGTTATGTATAACGGAAAATCTCGTCATATACGAAGGAGACATAATACCGTTAGACAACTACTCTCTAGTGGTGTTATCACAATTGACTACGTAAAGTTAAGAGATAACGTGTCGGATCCACTTACAAAAAGTCTATCTAGAGAGGCAGTTGAAAGATCATCAAAGGGAATAGGGTTAAGTCCTAGGACAAGTCATCATGGCGGTAACTCTACCTAGCAGAATAGAGATCCCAAGAGCTAGGTTCAAAGAGATCAAACAAAGTTATGAATGACGGTTCAACATTGTCAAATAACTCAACCCATTCTCCTGATGAAGACAATGTTCAGAAATAAAGGTAAAGCATTAAGGCTTTTTGATGAGTCAATAAAGCTTAAAGATTTTTAATGATTTGCTAAGTCTAGCAGGATATGACCAGATAGTGTGTCTTTAGGATTACACGTTTAGGAATCACCTATGTGAGTGTGAAGTGTAAGCCGCTTCAAGGGGAATGAAAGTAAAGGCCCATTCTCTAAGCACTCATGAAACCAGGCGGTGTTCATGGCTGAAACGAACACAACCGTGAGAACCATAGATGGTTAAGGATTGATTGTGTGACTTATGTTGTCTAGGTATACAACAAAGCTCGATAGTTCAAAGATATCAAATTTACCGATTGACCGAGTATATCCGATATATGTTTACTATGGAAAGTTCAAAGGGAAACCTACTTATCCAGATGCAATTAATTCTTGCATATAAAACACACACACGTCCGTGCATTCCTTTATTTTATAATCATTCCCCATTCATGTAGGGGATTGTTGGTCTCTAAGCTTAGTGTAGCTTAATTTTAAGCTTAGTCTAGCTTAGTTTTAAGCTTGGTGTAGCTTAAAGAGAGTGAATAAAAAATAGTAGGAAAAGAAATAGAGGGAAGTAAAATTTTGAATTAGTGCACTTTGTCCCTCATTGGAAGAAGGAAAGAAAATCTATGTGTATATATAGAGAAGCTCTTCTTCTAGCTCTTAAAGAGTTGAGAAGAAGGTAAGCCTCGTGCCTTCGTCGTCGTCAATCGGCTCCGTTTCGGCTTCGGATTTGGATTTGGATTTGGATTTGGATTTGGATTTGGTCAAAGATCGATTGATTGATTAATCTTTTTGGACAAAATTTTTTTCAAATTATTTAATTAATTAATGGAAATAAATTCAAATCCGGAATGACCCGCGACTCAGTCCAATACGACCCGTTTTCTTTCCCGGATTATTTTACATTCATTTTTAAATTTCCCGCAATATTCATTCCTGTTCAAAACAGCTATGGCTGTTCTGAAAAGATTCACACATGTTCCAACAGCTATGGCTGTTCTGAAAGGTTGCAAAACCTTTTCAGAAACAGTACGAAATTGGCTATAAATATACCTTGAATCCCACCAACTAATTTTTTTGTAATTTTTACGGTTCATATCAACTTTTGGGTATTAACGTCAAGGTCAAATTTCTCCTTCAATGAAACATAAAGCTTCTCAATAGACAATGTTGGTCTTTAAGCTTAGTGTAGCTTAACTTTAAGCTTAGTCTAGCTTAATTTTAAGCTTGGTGTAGCTTAAAGAGAGTGAATGAAAAATGGTGGGAAAAGAAATGGAGGGAAGTGAAATTTTGAATTAATGCACTTTGTCTCTCACGGAAGAAGGAAAGAAAAATCTATGTGTATATATCGAGAAGCTCTTCTTCTAGCTCTTAAAGAGTTGAGAAGAAAGCAAGCCTCGCGCCGTCGTCGTTGTCGGTCAAAGATTGATTGATTAATCTTTTTGGACAATTTTTTTTTTCAAATTATTTAATTAATTAATGGAAAAAAATTCAAATCCAGAATGAGCCGCGACCTGGTCCGATCCGACCCATTTTCTTTCCAGAATTATTTTAAATCCGTTTTTAAATTTCCCGCAATATTCATACTTGTTCAAAACAACTGTGGCTGTTCTGAAAGGATTCACACCTGTTCCAACAGCTATGGCTGTTCTGAAAGATTGCAAAACCTTTTCAGAAACAGTACGAAATTGGCTATAAATATACCTTGAATCCCAGAATTTTTACTTACTAAATTTTCTGATCTTCTTCTTCTTCTTCTGTGCAAAAATATTCCAGTGTGTTTTACAACCATCAAGTGGTTCACTGATCACCGGAGTTTTTGGTACCGATACGCTGGTGAGTTAAATCGTTCTATCCCGAGAGGATATATTCCAACATTTCGGGTACTTGAGGGGAATAATTTCCTTAAGGACACACTGTGTATTCAGTGGACTCGGTTTATTCTTATATTATTTTTCATAGAAAAACTAAGGACGCCTGGACTAGCGTGCCCACGCTCAGCACGCGCTAATGATCGCGCTAGTCAGGTTTCTCACTGTTCCTGGTAAATTCCACTAACACGACCGCGCTAATCCTGCGCTAGTGAGATTTCTCACTGTTTATATATTTTCAGAAAAAAATTTATTATTTTATATTACAACAATACAGACTTACTAACAGACAAGACAATAGTCAACTCTGACCTTTCATATTTGTAACACATGTGTGCGGAACACTTAACCGCTTGATCTTGAATGTTATTCCACCACCATACAGAGAAGCGCAAATCCTCCATCCATATTCATTATCTTTACAAATAGCAACAAACCTTTTTGAATTATTCTTTAACTCCTTAATAGGAAAATCTTCCTGTCGCACAAATTCTTGCATAAATTGTCTAAAATGGTCCACATTATTAAATATTTTCCCCTCATTAAACACAACAATTTGCTTCTTCAATTCCTTATCGCATGTGTATTTGAAAATCTCACATTGCATTTGTAGACAATAAATTTACATCGAAAAAAATAAAATCAGGATAAAAAAATATCGTAACAATCGTAGTATTTTAATTTCAAATATTTGAGTGTTACAATCTCTATGAATTCTTTGATTCTTCTTTTCAACGGTAAATAAAAGAGCCTCCGAGCTTAATCTTGAATTTTTTTTTCTAAATCTAAGTGCTTTAAGCTTGATCTTGATCTTAGCGTACTTTTAATCCAAAGGCTTGCAGTTTGTTCTTGAATCTTCGTCTTGATCTTTTAATCCATAGAACACTTGAATGCTTGTAACTTTTAGAGAAATCCACAACGTTTGATCCATGAGCTCCCTCTTGCTTCTTGTTATAACTTCAGGTGTCCTTTCTGGGTTATGAAGACCCCTATTTATAGTTGTGGAAGGGAGGAGTTGTGATAAGAAATAAACTCTTTCCGACCAATAAAATTGAAGTTTGACATGGGCGTATTTGATTGGCCAAAACATGTCACTCGCATACGTGGCGCGGTTTCATTGGTCTTTTAATTTTGACTTGGCATGCCTTGTCATTTTGACACGTGGCATGATTCTGTTGGCTCTTCCGTTTGACTTGGTATGCCACGTCA